>SJYC01002241.1:0-37435 GCA_006408675.1 Madoqua kirkii
TCACTCAAACTCACGTCCATCGAGTCCATGATGCCATCCAGCCATCTCATCCTCGGTCATCCCCTTCTCCTCCTGCCCCTAATCCCCCCCAGCATCAGAGTCTTTTCCAATGAGCCAACTCTTCTCATGAGGTGGCCAAAGTACTGGAGTTTCAGCTTTAGCATCATTCTTTCCAAAGGTTAGTGAAAGTGAAGTCACTCAGTCGTGTCCAACTCTTTGCAACCCCATGGACTGTAGCCTATCAATCTCCTCCATCCATGGGATTTTCCAGGCAAGAGTGCTGGTCAAGCCACCAGGGAAGCCCCTTCCAAAGGTTAGGTCAAGGAAATTTCTAGTGAGGGCAGGGGCTCTGGAGTCACAGCGTTTCCCTCTGAGGACTCATTCCAGGAGGTTTTTGCCCATGTCGTCTTTTAATCTAGGGCTTCCCTGGGGGATTAGAGGGTAAAGCGTCCACCTGCAATGTGGGAGACCCAGGCTCAGTCCCTGAGTCAGGAAGATCCCCTGAAGAAGGAAATGGCATCCCACTCCAGTACTCTTGCCTGGAAAATCCCATGGACGGAGGAACCTGGAAGGCTGCAGTCCATGGGGTCACAAAGAGTTAGACACGACTGAGCAACTTCACTTTCCTTTCCTTTCTTTTAATCTATTCATGACAGATTCTCAGTGGTGTAGGAATTCTGGGATGATCCTTCAAGGGAGACGGGTCATTTGAGCCCAGGCCTCACATCTGACCCACCTGTGATGTCTGAGCACCAAAGCCTCGGAGATCTGTACACGTAAATTACCTTTAATCTTCAAGCTAGGTTGTGAAGATGAATCTCTTCCAGGAAACGAGGCCCACCGTTAGCTAATAAACTTGGCGTTCAGTCCCCAGTGGGGGACGTGAGCAGCAGCATCAGAAGGGGCTGGCTCGCTGTGTCAGGGCTTCACCGGCACCTGCAGCAGCGGCACCATGGCCGCCTTGTTTAGAGTCCCACGCAGGTATGAGGAGGACACAGCCTACGGCAAGGCCTGCTCTCATTATTGAACAGGCTGGTGATAATGAGCCCGCTGGCTGCCATTTATGTATTTAGTGTTGTACTGCTTTTTCTTTTATACACTCTGGCAACTCATTTTAACATATATAAAGCTTTAGAAGCTAAAAGAACTATATATATGAAGTTTCTAACTGAAAAGGAGTATATTTCCAAGATGCATTTCTTAGTTGGTTATTTAGAAACTGAGACATAGTTTCACATTGGGTAGTATGCAGAGGGTGGTTGAATTTCAGTCATCCATCTTCCAGCAGAAATGTACAAAACCGATCATGTGACCATAAAATAAAACCCAAAATATGACTCAGCATTTTTCAGAAAAATGAAATCCAGGAATTAAAAACAACTAAAGAGAAATGTGTATTACTAGTTTGGTTAATGAAACAGTTATTTAAAATGAAAATAAACAGTGTAGTGATTCTTAATTCATAGAAACAATTTTTTAAATTCTTTTCTAAGGGAACTATCAATTAACAATTTTAAAAATCACTTTTGTTTGACTTTAGAGAACTCTTTCTTAGCAATAGTTTATTCTGTCATCACCATGACATCAAAGGACAAACTGACAAATAGGCTCAGGGTAAGGAATGCAGACTCTTATAAAAAGTGGAGCACTCAAGGTAACCTGGCATAGGTGATCAGAGTCCTAACAGAGAAGATGATGAAGCTGCAGCAAAAAGCATCAAACACAAGGAGTAGATTTACTCTGGGGATTTCTGTATGTAGGTTAAATTCTGGGTATGGTAGGGAAAAAAGTAAATGATTGCTATAAGCAAATGTAGTTTTAAAATTGTATCCACTTATTTTTTGTCCAAAAATGTGTTGGAAATTTTAGTAATGAGATTAGTGGAAATACTTGAATTTTTAATCTCCAGAAAGATGGCTAACTAGAACAGAAGAAACTGGTAATTCATGATGCCAGGATCCTGTACATTCCCAATAAGAAGTCCTAGAATTATGCTCTTATAGTCAAGAATCTTAAAATATGTTGGTACAAAGCACTTATTTTGTATAAGGGTAGTAGCAGCAATGATGATAGTAGCAGTGAGTAGTGATATTTAAAATTGTCATTAGATATGGCTGCAGTTTAGATTATTTTTCTTTAACAGTTATAATTTGATTATGGCCAATACAACTTTTCCCATTTGTTAATATCTAGTAAAATCATTAATGAATTATACCCCAAAAAGGTGAAAATATAAAATTGTGTACCAATCTTTAAAGGGAAAAACTAAAATGCTATATCTTACTTGTGCTATATCAGTTACTTATACATCTTACTTACTCTGGCAAACTTAAAGGAGCAGAACATTGGTCAAGGGTTACAAAGTTTCAGCTACACAAGATGACTAATTCTGGAGATCTGACATAACAATGTGAATATACTTAATATTGTATTATATTCTTCACATTTGCTAGGATCTTAAGTGCTTTTACCACCAAAAGAGAAAAGAAAAAAAACAAGAACAACAAAGATAATGGTAACAATGTGAGGTGATCAATGCATTAATTAGCTTAATTGTGAAGAATATCTTACAATGTATATGTATATCAAATCACCAAGTTGTATACTTTAAATTTATATGAGATTTGTTCATTATACTTCTATTGAAAGCTAGGGGAGAAGAAAGAAAAGTAAACCCAGATCTTCAAATTACACTAAGTTGTAAAGTAGACAAATAAAATTCCACAGTTTATGCTAATTTAAGCAACCAGATAAGTAAATTTATTCTCTTAGAATTATATCAAATATCTCAAATATGATAGAAGTTTTATTCTTTTACCTTTTTCCATTATCTCTTACTAAAGTTCTTCCCCCCAAGAGGTGACTAGATTTGGATATATATTTTTTTTCCTGAATTTTTCTTTGCAGTTGATAGAAATCTTAATAAATTAGTATATTAAGTTATTCTATTTTAAAATGTTGATCACTTTCATTAGATTACTGTGAAAGAAGAATAAAACAGTAATTATGAGTCACTTCTCCCTGTAGTGGTTTCGAGCTCAGACTGCCAGTAATCATGTGTTGTTGGCTAGGCAAGCTTTAATGTCAATACTTATAAAGTCAGAGCTTACACCTTATTACCTTCTATCATTAAAATTGGAAAGTTCTAGGTACATTAAACATATCTTG
Source organism: Madoqua kirkii (assembly GCA_006408675.1). Taxonomy (NCBI): domain Eukaryota; kingdom Metazoa; phylum Chordata; class Mammalia; order Artiodactyla; family Bovidae; genus Madoqua; species Madoqua kirkii. Next base: position 3,169 of record SJYC01002241.1, read on the forward strand.
AGAAAATAATCTAAATACATAATTATGAGTGATATTTCATCAGATTTTGCCAAACCAAATTTTTCTATTTAACTAGTAAAATTAAAGTAAATTAATAAAATTTAAGTAAATTTACTAGTAAAATTAACTAGTAAAATTTACATTTCTGAAACTGAGCTGTTTGAAAGTGACAAGTGTAGAAGCAACTTTAAATTACAATGTTAAACAGAGCATGATTCTGCAGATTTTATTTGAATGAAACTGAAGCTATTTTTTCCCTGAACCTGCAAAATTGTATAAAAAACAAAGTTCCAGTCGTTCCCTAAGATGTATTCCTGAGGATGGCATGGCTAGTGGTTTCATGAGTGCTCTAATAACTGTCATAAGCCAGATTTTCTCTCCTCCAGAGGAGGGAAGAAGTATGGGTGTCTCACCAATATGAATGTTTCATTGGCCAGCACTTTCAGAATTGCCTCTTTTTCTGTGTGACCTGGAGCAGGAGAGCAGGTGATGTGGAGGCAGTTGATGGGAGGAAGCAGCAATTTCTGCCTCTATGATGTTAATTTCAAGTGGGCACTAGGTCATCTAATCCTCTGGAGGAATACCGAGAAGTGAGATTTCAATCCTTTTAAGCAGGAAGAATGTAATGTAACACCTGTTACAGGCTTTAAAGCATGGATAGTGTTTACCAGGTGACAGAAATGGAGGAGGACATTTCCCTGTAAGGGAATGGTGTGAAAATATAATACTGAGGGGTGCGAAATAGCGTAGGAAGGGGCTGAAGGTCACAGTAAAGAGTTTGCTATTTCTGGACAGTGAAATGAGGAGGAAGCCGTCCTGGGAGACAAAAGGAGCAAGACAGGAATTGGAGCATGGAACATCCTGCCTACTGAGTTAAGAGTTGGGGACTCCCTCCCAGAGGCTCTAAGCAGCCAGTGAAGGACTTTTAGCAAAAGAATAACATGGTTAGATATTTGAAAAAATATTTTTTAAATGAAGAGCAGTACCATGGTCTAAATGGGACAAGGAGGGAGGCAGGGAGACAGCCAGGATTTTACAGGACTTCAGCCACATGATGAGGTCCAAAACTAAGGCCTGGGCACAGAGTTAGAAGGGAAAAGACATGTGAAAAGTATGGAACGGCAGTACCCAGAACTGGGTAACTGGTGACGAGCAGAGAACAGGGGAGAGAGATGCTGACTATTCCAGTGTAGACTTAAAAAATGCTCAACATGGGAGTTGCCAATTAAGTTTTATCTGGGGCAAAATGAGGACTGCAGCCTGGGAGACAGTACCTCAGACAGCTCTGAGAAACTGCTGTACAGAAGCTGCCGGGGAGGCTGGCATATATAAGGTTTCAGTGAAGGGGGGATGCCTGCAACCAAGCACATGTTTTTCCAGAAGGTTCTGCTAGTCATGAAGAACAGCCATCACCATGAAGGATTTCAGGGCTTTTCTAGATATAAGGAGAGACACGAATTGGGCTCATAAAATCTGCTTCTGAAAACGTCTATCTGAAGACCCATCCTGCCAGTTTTTTCTCCCAAGCAGAGTGGCTCATTTCTGTTTTCCCCCTGAACTCCTTTCAAGGGATGTTGACAGTCAGCCGCTGCATTGCTGCTGCTGCTGCTAAGTCACATTAGCACATGATTTAATCCTTATAGAGGTAGATGGCAAGTGCCCGTGGCAAGAGCCAGTTTGCAGTTAACATCAGCGTGGAACGATGGAGGGAAGGGAGGCTGCTGTGGTGGGGGTGGGGAAGATATGCATTTGTCACTGAGGGGATTGTGGAGACAGATGTTGCATTAAACTATAACATGTTGAGTTTTAGATGTTCATGGTGTACCTGTGTGTGTGTGTGTGTGTGTGCTCAGTCATGTCTGAACTGTTTGACCCCATGGTAGTCCGCCAGGCTCCATTCTATCCATGGGATTTTCCAGGCAAGAATACTGGAATGGGTTGCCATTTCCTCCTCCAGAGGATCTTCCCAGCTCAGGGATTAAACCCATGTCTCTTGAGTCTCCTGCATTGGCAGGCAGATTCTTCACCACTGTGCTACCTGGAAAGCCGTACCTATATAGGGATGTCCTTTGATGGATTCATACTCAGCAAGGACTAAAGTTGTATGTGAGTACAAGTGGGTATAATAACAATAAATAATCAAGTATATATATAATCTCAAAGGGTAATGGAAAAACAGTACTAAGAGTTTTCTGGGAACATGCTTCAGGTGTTAGGAGCAGAGAAGAGGTATTCCAGGAACAGACACAGAAGTGTAATAACAGAAGACTCAGCTGTCAACTGTGGAAGGTAAGAAAAGATCACCAAGGAGTGTGTTAAAAGCATTAAGATTCCTTGATTCTCTACCACCAGTCCCCTGTACACCCAGGAGCTCAGAATAAAGCACTGTAGGATCTACAAGAAAGGAATGAAAAATACTCAAGCAAAATTCTGCTTAATATCTTGCATAAACATGTCAAAGAGAAAACAATTATCCTGTCAAAAGATAGGGGCAACAGATGAAAATCACATATTGGACACCCCTTAAGCGTTGGTGTCATCAAAAAACCTGCAAGAATTGAGGACAAAAGTCCAGTAGCCAAAACAGATGGACTAGAGAGGGAGTGTTGAGGACCTTTGGGTAGCCAGGATTCGGGTCCTCACCTATTCAGTTAAATCCCAAAAATAAAACCAAAACAGAAGTGAAATCAACTGGAGAAAGGGTCCCAGGCTGGATCATTTTAAATACAGAGAAGCAGGTTCAAGCCTGGTGGCTGTGGTCATGAAGGTCCTACCTTACCCACAGATGTTTCATATTCTTGTACATTTTCAGCCTAGCAAACACCTCCTCCTGTGGCCAAGTGCTCAGTTACTCATCCCCCAAAGGTCCATAATTGCCTCTGACTCACCACAACAACGAACCACGTCAGAGAAGAACATGCCTTAATGTGCTTGATGAGAAGGGAGTGAGGGCTATGGAATGCGTATGCCTGGCAGTTGATTTTGAAGCCTAGGTTTAAAGAAGACATTGAGAACTTTCTGAGAATGTACTGAAAGTTGCAATAGAAAAGCCCTATTATCTTTAATGGGAATTTCATGGCTAATTCTCTGTGCAGTGCTGAAAATGTGCCCTTTAAACACGATTGCTTTTTTGCCTTAAGATATATGGAGTGAGCCAGAGTATTCAATTTGGCTCTGCTTCTGCTGCCAGGATCTCTTTACAGCTGTTGCCTGCTGCTTCTCCATTCTGTTCAGTGGTTTTCTATGGTGCCACTCTCCGCCTGCCATCTCTCTGCTTTCTTTTCAAATATTCATTAACCCCTTGTCTTTCTGCTGTCAGACTGTGAACCATAGGAGTTGGTACAGAAGATGTCATCAGCACTGCCTATTTGACAAGAGTCAAATAATAATGTTGAATGGGCTTCCCAGGTGGTGCTAGTGGTAAAGAAACTGGCTGCCAATGCAGTAGATGTAAGAGATGCAGCTTGGGTTCCTGGGTGGGAAGGATCCCCTGGAGGAGGGCATGGTAACCCACTCCAGTATTCTTGCCTGGAGTATCCCATGAACAGGGAAGTCTGGCAGGCCACAGTCCATGGGATCACCTGTGAGTTGTACACAACTGGGCACATGCGCACACATATGTCTGTACGTGTATTATTTATTCTTTAAAACAAATAGCTATTTGCCTGTTTTTCACATTTAAAAATATTTACTTTTTTCATTAAGAAAAGTGCCTCCTCTGTTATAAGGGAAAAGGACAGAGGTGTCAGGTTTTTGAAATCCCTGCTGACTGGTGGCAATTTTCTTAAGCTTTTCATTTGTCACAAACACAGTGCTCAGGGTGACCAAGGTGGGAAGGATCAATAGATCTGCAGTGGGCTTTCCATATTAATTTTGCAGACACTCTGCATGTGTTGAACCATACAGTCACTTCAAGATTGATTCCTGTGTAACATAATGCTTTAACCCTCTGATGTATAGTTCTTCCTCAGTGTGAAGCATAATAAAAAGAAGCAAGGAAAATAACACCCTGAAACATTAAACAATTAGTTTCTTCAATCAGGTGCTTCCTTCTGGTTGTCGATAGACTTTTCACAGTGGTGCCCTGTGCTCAGTAGTTAAAAGTAATTAGAAGCCAGAATAAATGAGATTCCTACAGGAATGAACATGCCTTACACAGAACAGTACATTTCATATGGAAAAATACAAATCTGTAGTAGAGAAGGAGCATGATCTTCTTTCAATTTATTTTTACTACTTGATTGATTTACAGTCAGTATAATTGTTCAGCAATCTGTGAAGCTAGTTCCTTCTTAATGATGAGCACATTTCAGTACAAGGAGGTCCACATTTGTGGTGAAGTGGTTTGGGCTGGCTGCATTAGTATCTGCCTGAATGATGCACTGAGCATATAAATGCTGAGACCAAGATTGGGGCTGTTGAATTATGCATCTGGGGAGCTGAGAGTCTCTAAATACAGTGATCTTTGTGATGTGATTTTTGTATAGTGGACGCAGTCCTAGATTTTGAATCAGAAAACTGGTTTTGAATCCTGTTACTTGCTGTGTGGCCATAATTATATCACCTGGCCTCTTAGAGACTTAGTGGTATAATGGAAATAATAATTTCTTTTTGAAAAAGATGACATGAGAATTAAGTGAGCAATATATGTGAAAGCATCTAGGGAAGGACCTGGCAATAGTGTACACTCAATTGTTTCTGTCTTAATCTCTGTTTCTAGTAACAAATCCATCCTCACTTCAGAGATAGAAATATGCAATGCAATTGACTAGATCATTTTGTTGTTATTGTTCAGTTGCTAAGTCATGTCTGACTCTTTGCCATCTCATGGGCTATAGCACACCAGGCTTCTCTGTCCTCCACTATCTACCAGAGTTTACTCAAATTTATGTCCATTGAGTTGGCGATGCTATATAACCATCTCATCTGTGCTGACCCATTCCCTTTTTGCCTTCAGTCTTTCCCAGCATTAGGATCTTTTTCAGTGAGTTGACTCTTCACATAAGGTGGACAAAGTATCAGTTTCAGCTTCAGCATCAGTCCTTCCAATGAATGTTCAGAGTTGATTTCCTTTAGGGTTGACTGGTTTGATATCTTTGCTGTCCAAGGGACTCTCAAGAGTTTTCTCCAGCACCATAGTTAGAAAGCAGACTAGATCATACCTACTAAAGTAGGGGAAACCTTGTATCCAAAACGAAATCAGTGGTTGCTAAGGGAGTAGTTATTAAATATTCTCACCACAAAAAAAACAAGTAATTAATGAGGTAATCATTTTACATCATATAAGTGTATCAAATCAATATATACACCTTTAACCAGCGCAGTGCTATATGTCAATTCTCAATAAAGCTGGAAGAATCACAGTGATGAGTCACAGTAGCGTGACAGAGGTGTATGAAAAATATGAGCTCACTCCTCTGATCCTTTAAAAGTGCAATACACAAAACAAATGGATCTTATTACAGCTTATTTTTAGAATCATCCATTGATAGCTTATAGAAAGTCCTTCAAGAAGAGCAGAACTGGATCCCCTTGAATTCAGGGATGGGAAGTCTTCTTCCCTTGAGTCAAAACCAAGAGTATATGTTAAAACAGAGACAAGTATTAGGACTTGGAAAGAATCAGGCTCCAGCACTTGTTTGCAAGTCACTCATGGAGGGAGGGAGGAGCCGTTTATGGAGCATTGCTGTGGGGCATGCTCTGTGCTGCCCCAAACCAGGGATGTAAGATGTCCTCGCTCTCCTGGCACTTAACAGTCTGAGGTCTTGATGAGGGGACCACGTTGGGAAGCCAGTCAGCCGTATTGTGTGGCACCAGTTCTCATATGGACAATAGGAGAAAGAAAGCCAAAAGATTGGTGTTTTTTTTTCCAGTGAAGTGACTCAAAGAAATAGACACATACTTTTGAAACTACAGGAGAGATGAAGCATACGTCACATGTCATTTTGCAATGTGAAAGAACTGATTCTGCTAGGGTCCCTACCATTGTCTTCTGAACCTGGAAAATATTGGTAAATTGTAAATGGACCATTTTAATGAGAGAATAGTCATAATTAATAGAATTGGTATAAGGCTAATAAATCAACATAGTATAATGGGTGATTTCCTCGCATTACCAAAACCCATCCAGAGTTGCTCATCAGAAGCCATGGTAGGAGCAGTGGTTCAGTCCAGAAAAGGGAAATGCAAGTCATTGCATATGAGAGAAAAGCTGTATCACATTTAGAAATTCTAAGGGAATCTGTGACTGGTTTTTTACTAAAATTTATTGTCTCTACAATTGTTATTACTGTACCAAGTTTATTTAATAAGTGAACATTTCTTGAACAAATAGATGGCCAATGTAGAGTATAAAGAAATTAATTGTATCTTTTAGGAGTTACCTATAATACTGTTGGAACACATTAGGAATTCATGTAATTTTTTTTCAATAATTGTTTATTGAATGCTTACTTAATGCCAGGAAGTATACAAGGTTGCAATCAATACAGGCACTAGTCTGGCCTATTTGTGGTGGAAGTGACAGTAATATTAATGAAAGTTGCTAACATTTGTTGAGAATATACTACATGCTCTCTCTCTCTCTCTCTCTCTATATATATATATATATATGTATACACACACTGTCCTAAGTATGAGACGTGAATTATTTTATGTAATTCTCAAAACAACACTCTGAGGTACATGCTATCCTTAAAGTCAATTTACAGGTGAGAAAACAGAGTTTTAGAAACTTATGTAATGTACCCAAAGTCACAGAATCATTAAATAACTAGAGAAATGTTATAGGAAAACAATAATTTTAATCTTGACCACACCCACTCTGGGAAAGCTTTACAAAAATGGGAAGGTTGAAGACACTACAAATATTGCACATACACCTTTAAGGATTTAAATAATTTTACATCTTATTTCTTCTAACAACTTTCTTATTTCTTTAAATGCTAGCACTTACATTAATATTTAAAAATAGTAAATATGAGAGTCTTGGATTGCGCCATACTTAATATCCCCATTACTGTACTGTGTCTTTTAAACAGTGTGTCTAAGAATTAACTCATTGGACACCTTAAATTATAGTAACTTTGTAGCACATTACAAGAATTTTAAGATTGAGATTAAGTAAGAGAATGTTAGTGGAGACTTTCTAACTCATCTGTATCCTCCAACTGCTTTTTTATTTATTATTATTATTACTAAGATTGGCTCTGTTGAGTCTTAGCTGTGGCTTGCAGGATCTTTCCATGTGGCTCACAGGCTTCTCTCTAGTTTCGGCATGTAGGCTCAGCAGTTTCATGCGGGCTTAGTTGCCCCAAGGCATGTGGGATCTTAGTTCCTCAACCAGGGATTGAACCCTCATGCCCTGCATTGGAAGTCAGATTCTTAACCACTGGAGCACCAGGCAAGTCCCTGGTTTTAGTTTTTAATGGCTGATAAAATGGGATCATGAGAAAAGCACAAGCATGAAGTATAAAAACATTTGGAAAGTTGGCAGAATCATTTACATTATCTTCACCAGGGAGAAATGTGCCTTTAGTCAAAGATTGTTGAAACTAGTTTGCCTTAGGCTTCCTAGGTTCCGATGATGCAAAGTGCATAAAACCAGGGGGTCGCAGGATCTTCCACCTGCCATAAAAAACTTCTGGATATGAAAGAGTGGTGGGCAAGTAGTAGTCGTAGCTACTGTTTCAGCTTATTTCACCTATTTCACCTTCTCTTGGGATTGACATAGTCATTATTATCCTCTCCAAAACCTGAATGCTGCCCAGGTAACTTCAACTTAGTAAAGGATCCTGGAGAGTCACGGCTGATTAGATTCCTAATAACTTATTAGTGACAGTCACTTGAACAAGGATAATGGACCTGACTTTTAATTAAAGGAGGGGAAAAGAAGCCTTTCATAGAATAAGGGAGATGATTTGATGTTTTGAGATCTAAGTCAGTGTGATTCTAAATATAAATGGCTATAATTATATAGAGACATATAGTTCACATGATAATATTATCAAATAATAGATTCTTTAGGCTGTTCTTATACATAGACTCTGAGCCATGTATTTGACCTAAGGGAATTTTTTCCCTCTTATTCTCATGACCAAAGGCAGCATCACAGAAAAGATGGTGAAAATGAGGCAATACACATGAAAGTCCAGAGCTAAAAAACAAAATCAAGACTGTTACCATTGGGTGCAGTTCTACATTGGGGCTACCCTCGCTGATTTCAGAATGGTTAACTATTCATTTCACTTTGTATTCATTTAGCTTCCCAGGGCTTCTCAGTTGGCGCTAGTGGTAAAGAATCCGTTAACCAATGGAGGAGGCTCAGGTTCCACCCATGGGTCAGGAAGATCCTCTGGAAGAGGAAATGTCAACCCACTCCAGTATTCTTGCCTGGAAAATTCCATGGACAGAGGAGCCTGGAGGGCTACAGTCCATGGGGCTGCAAAGAGTCAGACATGACTAAGCAAACACACACACACACACACACACACACACACACACACACACACACTTACATAGCACAAAATCAAATTAACCTTTATATTAATGCAGATTATTCCAAGTGAAATTTTGAAATAAATATTGAGTAGGTATTGAAATATTTAGCTAATTTATATAAAAAGTTTGTTAGAGGACATGTCTAATGTTGCGTTTTCCAGCATCAGTCAAAATCATTGTTTGGCGTATGGTTCCTCAAACTCAGAAACCCAAACACATGCCTTTTAATTGTGGCTGTATGTCTTCCATTTATCATATTTTTCTAGGAAATTATTCTGCTAACTATACTGCACTAGCACACACAAAAAAGTGAACATACTTATCCAAGTACTTCAATTATGTTATTCTTGCACAAAAGAGTTAAATATCACTGCGTAAGAAAGAAACATGTATTCCTGATTGCAGTGACTTCAGTGGGGTTTGTTTTGGGGACACAGTTTTCAGTCATAATTGAGTATGTAATATTTCTAAGGGATCCAATTGAAGTGCTCAGACAGTCAGTCGTGTCCGACTCTTTGTGACCCTGTGGACTGTAGCCTGTCAGGCTCCTCTGTCCATGCCATTCTCATAGCAAGAATCCTGGAGTGGGATGCCATTTCTTCCTCCAGGGGATCTTCCCAACCTAGGGATCAAACCTGAGTCTCTTACATCTCCTGCATTGGCAGGCGGATTCTTTACCACTAGCACCAATATTTATACTCAGCTTCAGTGTTTGAAATATGGAGAAATAAATGCAAAATATACTTTGCTAAAGAGTGCATTTTTCTCTTTTTAATTACACTTTAAATTTTTTTTTCAACTTAAACTTCTACATAATGTGAATTTAAGGCAAATTTTTGTGGCTACAAATTCAGAAATCTTCATTGCACTAGTTTTCAATAGTTTTTATTTAACATGTCAGTTTATAACTATCTGAAGGATCCTCCTCCACTAGTAATGACACTCCAAGAAAGAACAATATAAGGATTAGCTGCCAAGCAAAGCATTAGAGGTCCTGACTGTGAACATTCTGAAAGCCAGCAAATAAATCCACAGCTCAAAGCCATAAATGTCACGTTGTTTTGGTTTGCTTTGTCAGTTTCACCATGAGTTACTGTGTCACCCTTATGGTCCAAAAGGGGTGATGCATCTTCTACTAGTAATGACACTCCAAGAAAGAACAATATAAGGATTAGCTGCCAAGCAAAGCATTAGAGGTCCTGACTGTGAACATTCTGAAAGCCAGCAAATAAATCCACAGCTCAAAGCCATAAATGTCACGTTGTTTTGGTTTGCTTTGTCAGTTTCACCATGAGTTACTGTGTCACCCTTATGGTCCAAAAGGGGTGATGCATCTTCCCAAGTGTTCGATTTGATGCACTTCAACCCTTCAGAGATGGGCTTCTTTGTTCAGTATAAATTGAGTCAACAGTAAATGTGGCTTTAGAGCCCTGGAGGTTTAAAATGTAATTTGAGGAGAACTGGTTTTTTATCTATGATTTTGCTAAATGACCAAATACATAGATGGTCCTTGGATTTGGAGAATCTTCTATCTAATTTATTAAACATGTCATGAGTCATCTTAAAAGATTAACATATTAAAAAACAAAGATTAACACATATCTTGCTTCAGATAAGAACTGAAGTCTCAAAAGTGAACCAAATAGAGTGTGAATAGATATGAGTTAATAAATGGTTGATATGTAGTATGGTGCATATAAACCAATTTAGGGAGCTGAGCTTTGTCTCTGCAGTTGAGGGGGAGGTTTGGATATCAGTCATTGTGGAGCCCTGGCATCAAGAAATAGGACTGCCAAATGGGAGACCGTTTCACATGCTTTTTCTGACCCTAAACTCTATACTTTGACATACAAAATTGATATCTCGTGTTCTAGGATCAGTTGGGAAAAGCACTTGAATAAAAATAACAGACTCATATGAAATATGTGCCAAATTATAGTCAGATAAACTCTACTTTTGGAGAAGGCGATGGCATCCCATGCCAGTACTCTTGCCTGGAAAATCCCATGGACAGAGGAGCCTGGTAGGCTGCAATCCATGGGGTCACGAAGAGTCGGACATGACTGAGGACTTCACTTTCACTTTTCACTTTCATGCATTGGAGAAGGAAATGGCAACCCTCGCCAGGGTTCTTGCCTGGAGAATCCCAGGGATGGGAGAGCCTGGTGGGCTGCCGTCTATGGGGTTGCACAGAGTCGGACACGACTGAAGCGACTTAGCAGCAGCAGCAGCAAACTCTACTTCAACCAAACCCCAACTTATAAAGGAGAGATTGGTGGAAGTTTGTCATGAACTTCATATAATTATTAATTTCATAATTAATAGCATCATAATCTTATGGAAGAATTCAACATCAGCATTATTTTATTTTTTTACTGTTTTTTTTAATACTTTATTCCATTTTACAACACTGCATTGGTTTTGCCATACATTGACATGAATCAGCCACAGGTGTACACGATCTCCCAATGCTGAAGCCCCCTCCCACCTCCCACCCCACACCATCTCCCTGGATCATCACGTACACCAGCCCCAAGCAACCTGTATCCTGTATTGAACAGACTGGCGCTTCATTTCTTATATGATAGTATACATGTTTCAGTGCCGTTCTGCCAAATCTTCCTACCCTCTCCCTCTCCCTCAGAGTCCAAAAGTCCATTCTATTTTAAATTTAAAAATTGTCATCAAGTATGAAAATCTGGAGAAAGTTCTGTAGTGCATGAACCATATGTATGGAAGAATATTCCACAGAGTAGTTTCTGGGTTCTGTAACCTTTTAACCTGCTTATTCTCCACCACACAGAGTCCTGGGTACCCCAGGATATGAACACATTGCATTACAGCCTTGGGCCCTGCACCTTCTTTTCAATCTTGGGTGAATCTGTACAGTGAAAGTGAAATTGGCTCAGTCATGTTCAACTCTTTGTGACCCCGTGAACTATACAGTCCGTGGAATTCTCTAGTCCAGATTATTGGAGTGGGTACCATTCCCTTCTCGAGGGGATCTTCCCAACCCAGGGACTGAACCCAGGTCTCCTGCATTGCAGGTGGATTCTTTACCAGCAGATTCTTTATTGAGCCACAAGGGAAGCCCTGTGAGCAGAAAGAATACTCTGGAGTACATTACTACACAAGGATGTTGTAATAACCTAACTGTAAATGACTGTGAATCATATTCACACGTCTATGTGTGCTAAGTTGCTTCAGTCCTCTCTGACTCTTTGCTACTCTATGGACTGTTGTCCACCAGGCTCCTCCATCCTTGGGATTCTCTAGGCAAGAATACTGGAGTGGGTTGCCATGCCCTCCTTCAGGGGATCTTCTCCACCCAGGGACTGAACCTGCGTCTCTTACATCTCCTGCACTGCACACAGGATCTTTACCACTGGTGCCCCCTGAATCATATACATAGTTGCCAGTAAACCTAGGCTAAACACACCCCTAACTCCCTTTAGCTCAGTTCCAGAAAGAACTATGGCCATTTTAACATTCCACAATATGACAGAGGAAAGTTGGAGCATAAAAAGACAGCAGTCATAAACACTTGTAGTCAAAACATTTCACTTTTGCAAATTTGTAAGAGCATATGACTAAGTAAACAGTTTGCTAGGGATCCTATAAATAAAGGACTCTGAAACGCAACATTGTTTTTTCAATTTCATGTAAATTAAAATTTATTCTTAAATGCATGTAACTCTACTACTTCGGTATAATAGGTATTAGCATATATTTTATATCTTTGTCCATGCTTCTCCATATTTTAAATATCATGAGTAAATTTTTGAAATACGTAAGTGCCTTAACTAAGAATAATAAAGTTAATATATGTTTAAGTGTCTTAAATAACATTAATAAAGTTTTAGAGTTTTTAATAGTAAAATATTCAAACTTTTTTAGCTTGATAGTACTGCTTCTGCCAGAACTTAATGGTACTTATAGGTAGAAAGTAGACACTCAAAAATATTTGTTGAATGAATGGATGACTAGAAAGGAACCTCTTTGTGACTCTTCCATAGCATCACTAAATCAAAGGGCCTTTCAAATTAAATTGAACCCATTGGCCATAGCTTACATTTATCATATTAAAGCTATGCTAAATCTCTGAGTGATGTGGATCTATTTTTAATATGAAATATGTCAAGAAGATTTATTCATTATATGCACAGGTGTATTGACCCTCTCCTTTTTCTTTCTATGGGGAATGCACAGTTTCTGCATAATTTCACAGCCCTGTCAAGTGCACATTCTCAGGAATGTGCCCTAAGCAGAGCTATTACTTGGATGTCTATTACAAAAATTATGAAACAGCTTTCCTCAGTGTATATGTTATATTTGCCTTTTTATGAAGGACAGATTCTACACTGTGGCCTTTATTTTTTTTTATTTTTGTGATTCTCAGGGAAAGAATTGTTTACATTTTAGAAATGATATTGCAACTAAAAGAAGCTGAACAGTTCAGAACCCATATTTTCCATGATGGAGTAAAAATTTAGATTTATTTACATTTTGGGCTTCCCAGGTGGCACTATGGTAAAGAATCCATTGATCCTTGGGTCAGGAAGATCCCCAGAAGGAGGGCATGGCAACCCCTCCAGTATTCTTACCTGGAGAATCCCATAGACAGAGGAGCTTGAAGAGCTAGAATCCATAGGGTCACAAAGAGTCGAGCATGACTGAAGTGACTTAGTACGTTTTTGTACTTTAATTTAACTCCCTAATGTGTGAACAGAGATAATTCAAGAAAGGAAATTGGAGGTTCAGACAAGGAATCTCATATGGAATGAGATTTGCTCAAGATTCCCCACCTCTGGTCTACTTCCTTCTTTCTTTTGCCCAGTGAGCAGGACAGACTCTCAAGTGTCTATAAAATCCAGTGTTCTCTTGTAAAGCCAAACTCTGAGTATACATTTATGCATCATCAAAAAACTAAGTGCCACTCTAGATTGGAAATATTTCAGAGAATGCCAGAATCAAAATGCTTCTTGCAAATGCTGAACTTTCCCACTTGACATTCAGATTGCAATAGTGAGAGAAGATAAAAAGCTATGAGGTGAATAATGGTGTATTGACCACAGAACTGTGGGCTTAGTGCTGGGTGCTCTTACACATGCTTAATTATGAGAATGGAAATGTGATGCTGTGATGGAAAAACTAGACTTCCATTGGATAAGTAAACTGTGAATCAAATAGGCAAAATTTCCCACATTGACCTGGCTGTCTCTTTAAAAATTTTTCACTTTTAAAAATTTCATATTAATCTTGGAAACTCACTGGAAGGTACTCAGTGGTTAGTAGGAAAAGGCATCCTTTTTGACATGCTGATGAAAGAAAACATATGGATTACTTTTAAGGCAGATTTTTCTATTAGATGATGTGTGTGATTGGTTCTTGGAGAAGGGCATAGCAACCCATTCCAGTACTGTTGCCTGGAGAATCCCCTGGACAGAGAAGCCTGGCCAGCTACAGTCCATAGGCTCACACAGAGTCAGACATGCTTGAAACAACTTAGCACATAAGCATGCACTCACATGAGCTTCTAAAGATGTGACTCTGAGGTACCCTGCCCAAGAGCGTGTTGCTGCCCATGTTGATTGATCGAGAAATTACAGTAAAGCCTTTTAAAGTCTCTGGCAGATAATTTGCTGCTGTACCACTGTTTATGACAGCTTGATGTAGAGAGAAATAAATCAGTTTAAAAAGATTAAGAAAGTGGATAACGCAAGCTGCCTGTTGAAAGTCCTCCACGATAACTGAGTGTTTGTTATAAGTTGAGGAGGGCAAGTCAGCCTTTATCGGGAAGCAAAGACATATTTCAGTGTGATGAGAAAAAGATAAAGGTTTTTTTTCTTACCTTCATTCAGCTGGTGTAATGAACATTATTGATTAAAATGTTAGGATCAATAAGGACTTAAAATTGGAGTACAGGAGATCTTAAGAAGGAGAAAAAGGTTATGTTGTATGTTGAGTAAGCTGACAATTAAATGCTTTGTAAAGATTGATTCTTTTTTAAACATGAACTCTCAGTTATAGCTCTTGGCTTTCATTGGCATGTGGATGGAGGTACATGTAAAAGGACAATTATATATTATTATCAAACTTGTACACTGACTATTTATAAACATCGTATACTGGACTGTGTATCCAATCCCTTATCCCCTTCTCCAGGGCATCTTCCTGACCCAAGGATTTAACATGGGTCTTCTGCATTGCAGGCAGATTCTTTACTATCTGCACCATCAAGGAAGCTCATACTATAATATAGAGGCTAATTATAAAACTTTAGCCCGTCTGAATATGTGTTCTTAATGCTAAAGAGTTCTCTGTAATATTATAAGAAAACTGCTTTTCACGTCATTTAACAGCCAATGGAACTGATCATATTTCTCCCTAGAGTACAATTACGTCTAATAATATGGCTGTGTTTTGTCAGATTCTTTCTAAAATTGCACCAGTAATGTTTCAAGTCCCTTTCTCCTTTTTCACTATTCACCAGTATCTGAACCTACCAGGTGTACTGGGCTCCTGTGTATAGCCTCACAAATATGGATAAATGACCTAGATATTTATCACATATAAGCAATTGCACTGTAGATCTTTAATTTGTGGGAAATTCTAAACAGATTGAGAAAAATGCACGTGTAAAGTACCAAACCACAGGGAGGTAAACGTGAAAGTGTACAGAAAAACAATAAATATCAATTAGCGTAAAAATCAAACAAAAGCCACTAATATAGATGTTAGGACAAACATCTAAAAGTAACATTTTTATGAAATGTGTGCAGAAAGTACCCCTATAAAACAATTCAGAGACTTGAAAATATGAGCAAACATAGAGGGTTCATAGCTCCCTAAGAGTTGCTGTAGAGAAAAATGTGGAAGAAGTAAAATAAAGGCCTTAAAGGAAAGGAAGAGGACCAGGGCTCGCCAGTCACTGAATTCAGGACTAAACTCTGAATTTTCTCAGTCTGTTCTAGGCACCACATTGCTGAATAACTCATTAAGAGTTCCTTTTCAGAAGTTTACAGTCTTGTTAGATTGTGTTCAAGAAACACACCTTTAAAAAAAATTCTGACCTCAGTGAATATTAATTTCATTTTTTCCTAAAATATCATATATAAATCAGCATAAGTCTATTAACCATGAAAAGGTGAACATGAGTGAAGAGTATTAGCAAGTTGTTTCCTTTAAAGTACATGAAACATCAGTAAAGATTAATATCTGATAAGAATGCTTATAAATTACTTAAATTTTCTATGTATAAGCTCCCTCCTAAAAAGAATTCATTATGGGTTTGTTGGAGAAGACTCTTGAGAGTCCCATGGACTGCAAGGAGATCCAACCAGTCCATTCTGAAGGAGATCAGCCCTGGGTGTTCATTGGAAGGAATGATACTAAAGCTGAAACTCCAGCACTTTGGCCTCCTCATGTGAAGAGTTGACTCACTGGAAAAGACTCTGATGCTGGGAGGCATTGGGAGACAGGAGGAGAAGGGGATGACCGAGGATGAGATGGCTGGATGGCATCACTGACTCGATGGACGTGAGTTTGAGTGAACTCCGGGAGTTGGTGAAGGACAGGGAGGCCTGGCGTGCTGCGATTCATGGGGTTGCAAAGAGTCGGACACGACTGAGCGACTGAACTGAATTGATGGGTTTGTTTTAAATGCAAATACTTAATTTAGGAACCCAGCAGTGTACCTCTAAAAGCTATTTTTAAATAGGTATTCTACATAGAATAATAAATGGTTCATTGTCTAGTTGGTTTGAATTTGGCTGCTTTGAATTTGATTTTGAAATTCATGTAAGAGATAAGGAAAAATAATTTTCCCTTTACTCTTCTGACCTCTTAGCTGAGACTCCTGTAACAAAGATAGGTTAACAGGAGAAAAACAAACAGAAGTTTATTAACATGCGTACCTCATGAGTACATGGGAGACAGATACCCAGGGAAAAGTGAGTACTTCTCCCAGGAGGCACACTGTTCCACCTTTCATCGGCAAGCCCAGCCGTCCTGGAGCACTAACAGTCACTGGTGAGGTCTGACCTGCCCTTGCTTTTGCCACAGGTGCACCCTGAGTGTGACCCTGGAGCAGGCTGTCATTCTGGCCAGAAGCCACGGGCTGCCTCCTCCTACATCATGCAGGCTGCCGATGTGATGCGAAAGCAGGTGAGCCTCACACGTTTCAGCAAGTTATTTCTCAGGACCTGAACTTGAAGATTCCTTGGTTCATTTATCATAGTCTGGCAGGTGCCTGCAAATGACAGGCCCTTTTTCAGGCTCAGGAAGTGTGAGCAAGAAATACGGATTCCCAGAGAAGAAGCCCAGACATCTCTATGAGGGTTCTCCAGGAAACTCAGACAACCTGAGAAAAGGGATGTCTGAGAGGTAACAGGATGGAGGCAAGGGAGGTGGCCCAGCGAATGGAGAGGAGTGGATTTGAGGCTGTGTAAAGTGCCAGATAAAAGGACTGAGGCATTTTCTGGGAATGACAGGTCATTAGTGAGGCTGTGTAATAGACTGAGGAATGGGGAGGGGTGAGGAAGAACCAGAGCTGAGGGCTCTGCTTGCTTCTGGAGATCTTGAAGGGTCTTCCAAACCATGCTAAGAAGTGTGTGCCTCTTTCTGAAGATAAAGAACATACCTCAGGTTTTCCTTCAGAGGGTGAAGAGCAGCCTTTGGACTGTCTTTAGATCACTGATGTACCTACAAGTGAAAAAGAATACACTCTTAAAAGTGAATGAGCTTTCTTCCTTTTATGTTTTTGGCTTGGCCAAGTGGCTTGCTCCATCTTTGTTCCCCAAACAGGGAACCTTCCCAGGTCCCTTTTGTTAAAGTGCCAATTCCCTGGTGGTCCTAACCACTGGACCACCAGGGAATTACTTGAACTTTCTGTACAATGGCTCAATAGTATTTTAAGTATGCTAATTTTGTTTTGAATCCTTAAGATTCTTTACAAAGACAACCAAAATGCACTAATCTCCAGTGTACCATTTATTAGGAAAATGTGCTTAATCTAGTAGAAAAAAGTCACAGATCTGTAGAAGACAAAAGAAGTCAAAAGACATCAACTTTATATTTTATTCTGTCACCTTTTCTTAGGGCTACTTCAGAAAATTGATTTAACAAATGTTTCTACTTGCTGATTTGGTTTAATTATCCATTAATAGTGAATGACTTAATTTTTAAGCTATGCTTTTGTAATTATGCCCGCTTTATTTACTAAAGGCTTAGTGTATACCTCTCAGGTAAACATATAAATCCTTATGGGTTTGCTCCCAAGATTACACTACAGAATATCAACTGAACCAAAAGAAAAATCCGTGGAGACAGTCCTAAGTGAGGCTGGTGCCTGTCTTGGATCTTTAGAGATTAGGGACAGAGAGTACACACTATATATCAGTACATTGCTGCTTCGGGTTGGGAACCCCAGTGCTGAAGATTGAAAACTAAGATCTCACAAGGTCCAAGAGGGGTTTGCTAAGTAAAGGTCAGACCTGTGAGAAGCACATGACACAGTAGGGGTCAGCTGGAAAAGGGCAAATACAGGTGGAACAGCCTGCAGGTTTGGGAAGGATTTTTCAGGTAGATATTCAAATTTGGTTTTAAAAAGTAGATCCAAAGTAAATGTGATTATTCATTTCAGGGCTGGGATTTGGGCCCTAAAACATACAGAAAGAGATTAACTTTTCTGTTTCACTGTGTTTCTGTTACAGTAACTTTGCAATCATTCTTGGAGGAGCCCTCTTAAAATTATGGTTTATGATAAGACTGGGAGACTGATAATTGACCTTTTTTAGAATAGTCCAATAAGGAGGTCATTACAAGTTGGCTACATGTACATTCTTACTATATAGATTTGAATAATCAAAACCATTAGCTGCTTACAACTGGAAACTAAGATAGATAAAATACAGATGGGAAAAGTAAAAGCAGTATTACCTGGGTCTTGATGAGTTGTTTAACCGGCTTAAACCTCTTTTGAATATATTTATGTGGCAGAGGATAAGATGGTTAGATAGCATTACTGGCTCAGTGGACATGAATTTGAGCAAACTCCAGGAGATAGTGAAGGACAGGAAAGACTGGCATACTTCAGTCCAGGGGGTCACAAAGAGTAGGACACAACTTAGCAACTAAACACACACACATATGTTATTAATATGCATTACTATAATTTATAAAATATAAAAGACTGAAAAATTGTGAACTTTGTAAGTTTATTTCTCAACTGTGTTATTTTTCAGTATTTATCACTCCTTCCTCCTATTGTTTATTAATAAATCCATTGAGGATGGGTAGCTTCCTTCTTTTGTTAACTTGTTTCTCTGCTACATCTGGTTCTGAGACAAAAACTTGACTTGTGCCTTCTTTGTGAAAGATCATGGAGTGTGGGGCTCTGTCTTTATAGAAATTGGGGTGCCCAGGTCCCAGAGGAGACTTTTGAGATATTCCTTCCGTGGCCCATCCTCTTCTTAGTCTGCAGTTCCAGGCAGTGAGGTTAATGTCTGGGATGCAATCCACAAACCAACTGTTACCAATGTAGAATCTGATTAGTTAGAACACAAATGTGAATCAGCTCTCTAACTTTTCCAATTCTCTTGTCTTTCAACCGTTTAGATTCAGCTTTCCAAGAGACTGAATGGTTAGAAAGTTCATCTGATTAATGAATAATATTTCCTAAGATCTTTAGTTTCCTTTTGAGGAACAGGAAACTTCTCAGCATGATTTTTTGTCCTTATTTCTAACTGCAGTGCAGACATCCCCCCGCAGTTTGGTTCCAGAAGCCCCAACAGATGACAAATCCACTGATGTGCAAATCCTTTACATAAAATGGCAAAGGAATACAATGAATACAGAAGGCCTTCTGTTTTCACGGGTTTCCACACCCACAGGTTCTGCATCCATGGATTTACCAACTGTGGATCAGTGATGTAGTGGATTAAACTTACAGGTGCAAAACCCAAGGATACAGAGAGGAAGCTGTACAGTTTTCACATACCAATTTTATGTATATATGCTTAATAGTGGACTTCCCTGGTGGCTCAGACGGTAAAGTGTCTGTCTACAATGCAGGAGACCTGGGTTTGATTCCTGGGTTGGGAATATCCCTTGGAGAAGGAAATGGCAATCCACTCCAGGACTATGGCCTGAAAAATCCCATGGACAGAGGAGCCTGGTAGGCTACAGTCCATGGGGTTGCAAAGAGTCGGACAGGACTGAGCGACTTCACTTTCTTTTTCTTTCTTTATGCTTAATAGAGTTGTTTTCATCAACTGATTGAGTTAGAAGAAAAATAAAAGATAGAAGTTCAGTTCAATTGCTCAGTTGCATCCGACTCTTTGCGACCCCATGAACCACAGCACGCCAGGCCTTCCTGTCCATCACCAACTCCTAGAGTTTACCCAAACTCATGTCCATTGAGTCGGTGATGTCATCTAACCATCTCATCCTCTGCCGTCCCCTTCTCCTCCTGCCTTCAATCTTTCCTAACATCAGGGTCTTTTCAAATGAGTCATCTCTTCACATCAGGTAGCCAAAATATTGGAGTTTCAGCTTCAACATTAGTCCTTCCAATGAACACCCAGGACTGATCACAGTCAAAGGCTTTGGCATAGTCAATAAAGCAGAAATAGATGTTTTTCTGGAACTCTCTCTCTTTTTCAATGATCCAGCAGATGTTGGCAATTTGATCTCCGGTTCTTCTGCCTTTTCTAAAACCAGCTTGAACATCTGGAATTTCACTGTTCATGTATTGCTGAAGCCTGGCTTGGAGGATTTTGAGTGTTACTTTACTAGCATGTGAGATGAGTGCAACTGTGTGGTAGTTTGATCATTCTTTGGCATTGCCTTTCTTTGGGCTTGGAATGCAAACGGACCTTTTCCAGTCCTGTGGCCACTGCTGAGTTTTCCAAATTGCTGGCATACTAAGTGCAGCAT
This sequence comes from Madoqua kirkii, assembly GCA_006408675.1. Taxonomy (NCBI): domain Eukaryota; kingdom Metazoa; phylum Chordata; class Mammalia; order Artiodactyla; family Bovidae; genus Madoqua; species Madoqua kirkii. Next base: position 23,605 of record SJYC01002241.1, read on the forward strand.
ATTCACAGCATCAGCTTTGTTTGTAGACATACTATGGTGACGTAATGTATGATGACAATCAGCATCAGTGATATGATGGACTATGAAGATGTAACATCACTTCTGTGATTTTCTTGCCCAAAAGACATACTTTCTGTCTAATCATCTGACAGACCCAGATTGAGAGACATTCTGCAAAACAATGACCAGTACTCATCCCAAATATTAAGGTCATGAAAGACAAGGAAACCTGAGGAATTCCCCCAGACTGGGGGAGGCCATGGAGATGTGGTGATAGAATGGGGTCCTGGATTAGATTCTGGGATGAAAAAAGGGGCATTAATGAGAGGAAGTTGGCTTAAAGTTGGCTTAAAGCTCAACATTCAGAAAACGAAGATCATGGCATCCGGTCCCATCACTTCATGGGAAATAGATGGGGAAACAGTGTCAGACTTTATTTTTTTGGGCTCCAAAATCACTGCAGATGGTGACTGCAGCCATGAAATTAGAAGACGCTTACTCCTTGGAGGAAAAGTTATGACCAACCTAGATAGTATATTCAGAAGCAGAGACATTACTTTGCCGACTAAGGTCCGTCTAGTCAAGGCTATGGTTTTCCTGTGGTCATATATGGATGTGAGAGTTGGACTGTGAAGAAGGCTGAGCACTGAATTGATGCTTTTGAACTATGGTGTTGGAGAAGACTCTTGAGAGTCCCTTGAACTCCAAGGAGATCCAACCTGTCCATTCTGAAGGAGATCAGCCCTGGGATTTCTTTGGAAGGAATTATGCTAAAGCTGAAACTCCAGTACTTTGGCCACCTCATGCGAAGAGTTGACTCATTGGAAAAGATTCTGATGCTGGGAGGGATTGAGGGCGGGAGGAGAAGGAGACGACCGAGGATGAGATGGCTGGATGGCATCACGGACTCGATGGATGTGAGTCTAAGTGAACTCCGAGAGATAGTAATGAACAGGGAAGCCTGGTGTGCTGCGATTCATGGGGTCGCAAAGAGTCGGACACGACTGAGTGACTAAAGTGAACTGAACTGAATGAGAGGAAATGGGGAAAGGTGAATAAGATGTACAGCTTAGCTAATAACATTTTCTGGTTTTGATCATCACACCAGGACCAAGTGAAGGGTTAACATTAGAGGGAGTTTACAGGTTTGTGACCTCCCTGTTCTTCTTGTAAACTTTTTTCTGTCTAAAATTCCTTCAAAATAAAGAGATGTTTTTCAATGCATAGTTACAATTCCTAAATTTCTTTCTTTTTTTTTTTTTTGCCATACACATCCTCTTTTCCCTATTTCCTTTTCTTGATTTGGCCCATTTTTAGAGAACATATTCTTTCATTTTTCTTTCTTTTCTTTTCTCCTGTTCTTTCTTCCTTTCCCATCTGTCAGAATCTGGGAGCAGCAGAGAAAGTTTCAGGATATTTAAAATCACTCTCCTCCATTTATACTCAGCCCCAAACTCTGGTATTTCCTTCTTTGTAGTAACTCATTCCCATTAGGAACTGGACAATGAATATTCCTGAACTTGACAGATTTGCAAAGACTTTTTTCATTGCTAAAATACATTATCTTTGTACTACAATCTATGAGGCAGAATTCTTACATTTTAGAGATCCACATGCACCTGCCTTGTCTGGAAACTGCTTTAAACTATTTAAGGAAAGATTTTCTTGATAAATACTATGAATCTTTAAACAGCTATTCAGCTAAGCACAGAACAAGCTGCCTGCAGGTGATAGAACTGTGATTTCTGTCCCAGGAAAATGGGGTTGGGGGTTGGGGCGCAAAGCAGGCATTTCTAGCTTGCTCACTTCCTGTTTTCAGTGTGTTAACTATTGCTTAAATATTGAATAATGACATAGATAAGATAGTGAACAGGGAGCTGTCATTCAACCTTATTTTGAAATGATTTAAATGGCTCTTGAAATAAATATCAATCCTTTTAAACAGTATATCAGTGTTATTTTTACTCTTTTTAAAATTTTATGTATTGATTTATTTTTGGCTGTACTGGGTCTTTGTTGTTGCACAGGCTTTTCCCAAGTTTTGGCAAGCAGGAGCTGATCTCTAGTTGTAGTTGGGGCTTCTCATTGCAGTGGCTTCTCTTGTTGCAGAATATGGGCTCTAGGGTGCTGGGGTTTCAGTAGTTGCGGCCTGTGGGCCCAGTGGTTGTGGTTCCTAGGCTCTAGAGCACAAGCTCGATAGTTGTGACGCACGAGCTTAGTTGCTCCACTGCATGTGGGATCTTCCCAGATCGGGGATCAAACTCTTGTCTCCTACTCTGGCGGGCTGATTCTTTATCAGTGAGCCACCAGGGAAGCCCTATTTTGATTCTTAAAAGCATTAATTTTGAAATACTCAGACGATGATGTCTTTCTCCTTCTTGAGTATCTCTTGGTGTTAAATATATCATTGCAATGACACTCTCCACTCAAATGTTAAGGGTATGTTGAAAGTGAAGTGAAAGTGATAGTCGCTCAATCATGTCCGACTCTTTGCGACCCCATGGGCTATACAGTCCATGGAATTCTCCAGGCCAGAATACTGGAGTGGGTAGCCGTTGCCTTCTCCAGCGGATCTTCCCAACCCAGGGATCGAATACAGGTCTCCCACATTGCAAATGGATTCTTTACCAGCGGAGCCACCAGGGAAGCCCATGGTATGTTAAATAATTACTAATACAATGCAGAATTAAAAGTGATTGTCCTTATTTCTTTCAGGGAGCAAGAGTTCAGAACACAGCAAAGAATTTGGGAGTCAGAGACCGGACTCCGCAGTCTGCTCCAAGGTGAGTGATTCCCCAGGTCTGCTCTTTCCCAGAGGTCTTGCTACCACCTCCCAGACAGTGTCTCTCACAGGTTGTGCAGCCGCCACAGGATACGCCCTGTCTACTGCTGAATATACTCATGGAAATCAGCCTTGTAAGCATTCTGTGGTTCAGTGTGATTAGGTGTAAATGTTCTCTAATTAAATAGACTTTTAGGTGAAGCAAACTTAAGAGGTAGCATTACCGACATTATTCTGTTTTGTAAGTTCCATCTTGAATTCAAAAACAAAAGTCCACCCAGGTACTACTAAAATAGATGTTCCAACTGTGCCAAGCCACCGAAATGCCATTTCCACTTACACTTCTACAATCACACGTGCTTTCTCTCTGGTGTGATGGATTTTCCATATGTGTCTTATGAAAAACTGCTCCATAACCACAAAACTCACATTAGGTATCATTTTCTCCTTGAAGTTGTGGTTTTCGTTCTCTCTGTGTTCCCCTAGCACCTTGGGGATTGATCTGTTATAACCCTGATTTTGCTGCAGTGTATTGTTACCTGTCTTTCTACCCAAGTTGGATATGAATTCTTTAGAGGCAGGAAGGATTCTTTTTGGATTTTATTCATTGCTCATCATAGTGCCTACATAAAATATGTGAACAGACTTTGAGAATGTGTGAATGGATAAATCAATTAATGAGCTTCTTGTTCGTTATCCTACCAAATGTTCACAGCACACATATCATCATGGGAAAGGACTCATGGACAAGAACTAATCCACCTTTGAATGAAACATGGAAACAACCATCAGAGAAATAAATGTTCCTTTGATTTTCCTGGTGACATTAGTGTAGACAGCCATCTACCTTGAAGTAGGGCAGAGTTAAATACTTTCTTTTACATTTGATTGTATATATTTGCATTTTAACAAAATGCAAGCACTTAGAGCGCTGTCATGAAGCAGTTACCGGAACGCAAATGATGACTGCAGCGTTTGTGCAGTTATATTTCATTCTGAAAAACTGTGTGGGCAGTGAAAGTATTTTCAAAAGGGAAAAATATTTCCCCCTGAAAGTGACTGTAGTCCTCAAGTTCTAATTGCATTTATTTTCAGTGCTGACTCCTAACTCTATTTAATCCTCAAGTCTTGTTTATGTTATTCTTCATAGTTGATTAAATAAGAGCCTAAGTCTTTCTCTTGCTGAAGAATCACTTTACACAGGCATTCTCTCTCCAGGACCTTAGCAGACATGGTGTATTTAGATAATAAACCCAGTGAAGCTTTAAAATTCCAAGAAGAAAACAAGATAATGGCTCAGTGAGGTCTTGTTAGCTGGGGCTTATAAATGCTAATGAACAGAGGGGATGAGACTTAAGCATCGTGATCAATAAACCAATGTGCAACCTCAATATGAGAAAGAAACTGATGAGCTCAGTGTTTTGTTTATTGGGTTACATTTAAAACACTTGAAGCAAAAAAAAAAAAAACCTGCTAGCTCTAAAGTGGGCATGTTTTACAAGGGGTTAATTGCTCTGAGAGAGGAGTCTAGAGTAATTTTTCAATTTTAGTTATGCTTTCATTCATTCTACAAATATTCATTGAGGATTTCATTCATTCTACAAATACTGATTGAGGGCTTAAGAAATGGAAAGCACTCTGCTATGCCCGGTGGAGAATGTAAGCGTGAGATGAAAATAGTTCCGGCCCTCGAAGAGCTTTCAGTTAAAGAGGCCAGGCTCCTCCGTCCGTGGGATTTCCCGGGCAAGAATGCTGGAGTGCATCACCGTGCGTGCCTGCCTGGTCTTCTGCATCTCCTGCTTTGCGGGTGGATTCTTTACTGTTTGAGCGACCAGGGAGGCCAGAGCAAAACACCACAAGGCTGGGGAGAACGTGAGAAGTGCTCTGTGAGGACACAGGGAAGGCGCCTAGGACCACGGAGCACCCGGGATCCCTCCCATCTTGGAACGAGGATTTCTGCCCCAAAGACAGTGATTTGAAAAACACGTTTGTCTGTCAAGACCAGGCCCTCCATAGGCAAGAGTAACGTTTCTAGAAACATCTTCAGGGAGATATTTTGCTGTCTCTGATTGACACAGTATTTGATTCAAATCCCCAACCAATCTCTATTACAGCTTTCCTTTCTCCATCCACTGCCTTTCATTTTTAAAAATTCACTCAGCAAACATATATTGAATTTCTGCTGCGCGACTGTAGATGTCAGGCACTTTGATAAAAGCTAGGGATAAAGACATAATCCCCGCTACTAGTCAGTAAGGTGTCAAAGAGCAACAACTGAATAAAATGAAAATAGTATCCAGTGTGTGTGTGATAAGAACCATGACAGTGCAGCCGCTATGAAAACAGTGTGGAGGTTCCGTAAACAGCTAAAAATTGAACAACAGCAATGTCACCCCAGGCGTGTATCTGGAAAAAAGGAAAAAACTAATTCAAAAAGATGCGTGTACCCCTAATGTTCATAGTAGCTCTGTTTATAGTAGTAAGACATGGAATCAACTAACTGAATTCAGAAGATTGGTATATACATTATATATGTATATAAATGTGTAAATGTATGTATATAGACACAGAATGAAACACTACTTAACCTCTAAAAAGAATGGCTTTCCAGGTGGTGCTAGTGGTAAGGAATTTGCCTGGCAGTGCAGGAGACGTGGGTTCGATCCCTGGATAGAAAATGTCAACCCACTCTAGTATTCTTGCCTGGAGAATCCCATGGACAGAGGAGCCTGGTGGGCTACAGTCCATAGTGTCACAAAGAGCCGGACACGACTGAAGCAATTTAGCGCCTGAAAAAGAATAAAGTTCTGCCATTTATAGCCATGTGGATGGACCTAGAGAATATTATGCCAAGTGAATTAAACCAAATATTATGTGATGTCACTTATATGTGGAATCTAAAAAATAATAAAAATGAAACTGCATGTAACACAGAAATAGAAACAGACTCATAGACATAGAAAACAAGCTTTTGGCTACCAAAGTGTAGAGGGAAGCAGAAAGGGCACATTAAAGGTGTGAGATCAGAGATACAAAGGCTATACATCAGATAAGCAACAAGAATTGATTATACAGCAAGGAATTTATTGTATACCCTTTATACTGTAACAACCTATAATAGAATAAATCTACAAATATACTGAGTCATGGTGCTGTACCCCTGAAATCACACAATGTTATAAAGCATATATATTTTAATTTTTAAATAAAGAAGCATGATAGGAATAGCGCAGATGCCATGGGAACATAGAAGAGGCACATAACTAAGCCTAAGGATGGAAGGGAGAAGTCACAGAGAATTCCTGACCCCATCAGCATGGTAATTAATAGATGTCTTCCTGAGCTGATGCAGTGACCCCAGTGCTGAGAGAACACATCGCATCTGACAGCTACGCCTAGCCTTCTATGACTGATGATTCAATGTGATTTAAGAATGATACAGAGCGAGGCCAGAGACATAGGCAGGGGCTGGATCAGAAAAAGACTTATACCAGATACTGAAGAATTTTCAAGGTAACACAAAGCCAACAAAGAGCCATGAATAAACCATCTTTCTTTCTGGAAGGTTTGGATTTTAGACTTTATGTCTGGCAACGTTAGGAGGAGTCATCTGAGGACAGATGAGACTGAAAGCAGCAGATGCTCTGGACACTACTAATCACTGTAGGAGGGTAGTGAAGAGGAAGATTCTAGGATGACCACCAGGTAGATCTGGTCTGGATGACAGTGGTGAAAGGTTCTAGTCACTGAGATAGTAGATACAGGAAGAAAAGCATGTGTAGGAAAACATGATGAGCCTTCCTTGGTGATATTACACTGAGGCCCAGTGGGACCTGGAGATGCTGTGGTGGGCGGTGCAAACAAGGTTCCTCCTCCTTGTAACTAGCACACATTGACTGGTCAGAGCAATAAATGTATCTTCACTAAGAACCAGATATTACATTCCCGATAATGGCACACTGCTCTTATTTTCTATTACATTACACACTTTGGCAAGTATTGTGTAACAAAAATTTGATTTTCTTTATTTGCATGATTGTAATTTGTGTGTATTTGTATCATATTTTAAGCACAAAATGATTCTGGGTCAAAGCTGCTAACATGTGACCTTACTTAGGTTATTTATCTTTCTTAGACAGTTTTTCCGTCTGTAAAATGGAGACAGTTGCCTCAGGACCGAGTGCCCAGGTAGTGCTCATGCATACTCAGTCATGTCTGACTCTTTGCAACCCCATGGACTGTAGCCTGCCAGGCTCTAGTATCCGTGGGATTCTTCAGGCAAGAATATTGGAGTGGGTTGCCGTTTCCTTCTCTAGGGGATCTTCCCAACCCAGCGATCGAACCCGTGTCTCTTGCATCTCCTGATTGGCAGGCGGGTTCTTTGGGACAGAGCAGTATTGATAATTTCATCTGTTTTGTGGTCTCCTTTAGCACAGCTCTTCTTTATGCCTTGTTGGAAAATGAAGGCTGTGCTCTGTGTAGACTGAAGTTTGAGAATCCTGCTCTCTGCAGCCTTGGATTTGAGCTGGAAATACCACCTCCAGGATGGCTCCTGAGCCCAACAAGAAAGAAGAAAATGGAGCCAGAAGCCAATCTTTATCTTGTAGGGTCCGTGGTGGGCACGAGTGGCATGAGGATGTGGCAAAAGCCCCGACTGTCAGGCAAACAGAAGCCTCCATTCCCTGTTTAGATGCCAAAAAGCAAACGGGTCAGCACAGAGTGAAAGTCCAGCTCTTACCTATTATATTTTACTACCAAGCTTAATCTGCCTGTTTGCAATTCCCAAAGCCTGCAAGTTCCATTACAAATGTGTCTGGACTCAGATAACCCTGAGTCCCTTCCAAGAAGCCTCCGCCAAGTGAAATGTGCCCAGCTCTGCTGCAGTACCCAGAGCTATTACTTCATTAGGTGAATGTAGGGAGTAGCCTTTTCTCCAAATTGTGAGGCAGTCTTTTTAAAGACTGCTCTACCCAGTGGCATTAGTCGCATTATGTGGAAAGGTGCAGTGCCAGGTAATGGCAGGTGGCTTCTCAGCCCAGACCTCACGGGTAAGGACGTTTGCCACCCAGCCGACTGTTTCTGTTCTACATGAGGCCTTTTCACTCATTAGGCTGCACTGTCAGGAAATACAATGAAATTCAAGAAAAGAATGCTCCCTTCATTCTATTATTCCAGCTCTGAGAATGCAGTCTGAAGCAACATCATATCCTTCAGCTGCACAAGCAGCTTTGAAGTCTATCAGCTCAATTTAACATATGCTTTTCTCCAGGAAAGATGAAATAAGCTTTTCTGGTGTGAGATGTCCTTATTTCAGCATTCATTTTCTCCGTGGAGATGACATGTACAGTATTAAACACCTTGCAGTCTCCAAAAGCAATTACTTCTTGTCTGGGTTTCTAGAATGGGAGTTATTTTGTTTAACTAGATTTCTAACTTGATGTTAAATCTTTTTCATTCTCCCCCACCCTTTGATTTTGAATGACCGTGGGATTAAATGTTGAAGGGAGAGGAAATTTATAATTTGCTGAATTTGTCAGCAGCACATTTAAACTGCGTTCAATTTCATCTGTAAGAGAGAGTGACTTAGCACAGAGACCGCTGGGTTTGGAGTGCTTTCATCACAGAGCAAAGTTGGACTTCTCTGGCAGTTCAATGGTTAAGACTCCATGCCTCCAATAGGGAGTGTTGGTTTGAGCCCTGGTCATGGAGAAGGCAATGGCACCCCACTCCAGTACTCTTGCCTGGAAAATCCCATGGGCGAAGGAGCCTGGTAGGCTACACTCCATGGGGTCGTAAAGAGTCGGACACGACTGAGCAACTTCACTTTCACTTTCATGCATTGGACAAGGAAATGGCAACCCACTCCAGTGTTCTTGCCTGGAGAATCTCAGAGTTGGGGAAGCCTGGTGGGCTGCCGGCTATGAGGTCGCACAGAGTCGGACACGATGAAGCGACTTAGCAGCAGCAGCAGGAAACAGGGATCTCACGTGCTCTGTGATGTAGCTGAAAAAAGAAAAAAAAAGAACGTAAAATGGAGCAAAGTTGAAATCTGCACCTTATATTTCTAGAGCATCAGACTAAGCTCTGAAGTAGGACCAGCATGGCCACATTCTTATCGAGGACTCCAGGCTTACAACCAGCTTCATTACATCTGCTGGTGTTCACTCAAAATTTAAAGGTTAGTCACTCAGTCATGTCCAACTGTAGCCCACCAGGCTCCTCTGTCCATGGGAACTCTCCTGGCAAGAATACTGAAGTGGCTTGCCATTTCCTCCTCCAGGGGATCTTCCTGACCCAGGGATTGAACCTGGGTCTCCATTGCAGGCAGATTCTTTACTGTTTGGGCCACCAGGGAAGCCCACCTGTTCTCTCAGCTTTGGCCTTAATAATGGGTGGCTTTATGCATCACTACTGAAGCAGTCATATCCACCTTCATTTGGTTCTGGAGTTAGGAGTCAACCGTTCAGAAGAATGTGAACTTGTATCATCTTCCAGGGTCTGTGCCCCGAGCTTTGCCTGCATGCTGTCTGGTTTCAGAAAACTAGACCTGAGAGGCAAAGAGAGCATCTTGGAGCATCTCCCACAGTTCAAACGGATTCCTTGGCCCACTTGAATCTCCACCTGATTCTATTGACAAGGGAGTGACAGTGTGGATAGAGCTGGGCAGATGTTCCTTAGGAAACACCAGCTCCTGGTGCCTTGAGATTCAGGCCACAGAACTATGTCTCATCAGCCTGGCCTTGACCAACTGCCAGCACCACCAGGATGGTATAAGTGTGGCAGAGTTCTAGAACTTGGAAAGTCAGGAATGACTTAAGAGAGCGATGCTATGTTGCTGCAAGATAATCATACTAGATATGATGCTAAATACCTCCTAGATTTCAGAGCATCACTTTTGCTACCAGCAAGGTGAACAGCCCAGATTGACAGCACTGGAGCAGAAGCAGCTGGTGTAAAAACGGCAGCATTGCCTAGTCAGTGGGCATGTAGATGTGCAAAGAGATGTGGGTGTTTTGTAATAACAGAACCAAAATTTTGGAGTTTGCTAACACACATGCAATTTTTAGTGGAATAGGTGATAGGATCTTGACTGACTCCCAAACCAAGAAGTTCTTGTCAATGTATTCGTCATACCAGTAAAAACATCTCAAGTGAGGTAAATGTGCTGGGTCACTGTCACACCTTCCCATGCCTTTTCTAGGCTGTACAAGCTGTGTGAGCCGCCTCCCCCGGTTGGAGAAGAATGACGAGCATCCTCAAGGAACCAGACAAGCAGAAGCTTCTGAACACTGGATGAGACAAGGGACGTGCTGGCTAAACATCCTCCACTCAACATAAAGAAACGGACTTTTTTCTCTGACTCTTTCATCATGCTGTAAATAACTAATATTCAGCTTGTACTTAGATGTTTGTGTGGAAATGGATAGAGGTCCATTCAAACAACTCAGCTTCACAAACTGATCTCTCTCTGTGTTAACATGAATTATTCGTCCTAGAGATTATATGAAAAAAGATCTGAGATGAAACATTAACCATTGTGCCTCTTTCCCCATTTATTGAAATTACTATATTGCGTTTGCTTTTCATCTTCTCCAAATGGAGCATGTAATGATGGATATTTCCACTTGAAGAAGTCTTTCATCAGAGAGCCTGGCCACACTTTCCAGGTGATCACACAGAGATGTGGCAGATGTCAGAGACTGGGCGTCATAGGTTTTTGGTCTCCTGCTTGCCTCTGAGAAAGTCATTTGTGGGTGAATGGTGAGGAGCATCCTTTACTCTCTTTCAGTATGAGAAGGAGTATTTCTCACTAGAGGAAAAGAGAGGTGACGGAGGCCTCCAGCAGCATCTCTTTCCAGCTGCTTTTAGGGACGCTTTCTGCTTGTGGAGAGTTCCAGTGAGCCAGTGCTGTCCTTGGTCTCTGAAATGAACATGGCTTCCTTGCATAATGAGTCCTGAAGCTGGGACGTAGGTGTCCAGGGGTGGGGAGAAGCAGGGATTGGGAAGGATTGGGGGGACGACGAAGCAGGGGAAAATAAACCAATTAAGAAACTCAATCTTTAAATTTGAAAGATACCTGAAACTCTTATTCAGGCTTTCCTATGAGGTGTCAGAATCTTAGAGAATACACCATACTGAGTATGTTTCTATCAAGGTAGTATATGTATAAGATGAGAAAATAAAGCTTTATTTGTTGAACTTTAAAAGGACTATTAGAGACCTTGATAATTCACGAAAGTACACGGTATATTCTATTTTCATTCTGAAGTTTACATAATATTAATCTGTCTACATTGATAAAATATTAATAATGTTTCCTTAGCATAATGAAAATCGTAAGATTGATTTTAAATCTATAATTTTTCAAAACAGTTAAATGTCTCTGCTGTGATTGTGATACTTATGTGGATTTAGATTAATTTTCTATATGAAAAGCTTTCCATAAGTAAAGTATTTACAAACCATTATTAAATTTTAACTTATGAAATTTGATAATAGTTTTCAAATTCATTAAAAAGCTTTCATCACTAGTGGTTGTGTATTCAATAACAGAAACACTGTGTTATGTGTACATGAGGTCTTCATGTCCTGGTCAAGGTAATAAACGTTCCTTCACATAGAAGCACTGAAGACTTTCATGATAAGTACATATTTATAATGAAAAATAAACCAACATCGGAGTTTGCAGACAAAAAAGTTGAACACTTTGAATTTAATGAAGATATAACCTTAATATAAATATTTACATTAAATATGTTCTTAACTTTCAGGGCTTTAACATTTTTGATACTATTGCCAGTAATCCTAAAGGTCCATGAAATTAGTAAATTGTGACGTTCCTGTTACTGATGATTTGATTACATTTAACATGGGAATAATGAGTGAGCAAAACTGATTAACTAGCAAGTACTTTTCATGTTGTCATTACTGTTCTCTGATCACCACCCTGGAAGCCGTATTCCTTGGTAAAGGTATGAAGGGGCCACTTAAACATTTCAGTCATACTTTGTATTTCATGGGAGAAATTATCTGCTATTGTAGTATTTATAAATTAGCATACTTTAAGATTGAATCTCTATATAATAAAATGTACTTAATACTATTTTAAGGGTTATACATGGTATAAGTGTTCAGCTATCAATGCTTGGCACTTAATAAAAGCTCAAAAGTTAGTGATGACATGGTACCATCAGTCACTGTGATTTTTTATTGTAATGGAAACTATAGCTAAAACCTAAGTAATTTCTGTGTGCCAAGCAATACCTCCAGGTGCTTTGCCATAGTTTCTTGTTATTGCTTCATTAATCCTCATAGTGATGCTTTGAGGTGATATTCTTAGCATCACCCCTGTTTTACAGTTGAGGAACTGAAGCAAAGAATGGTTCAATGATTTGCCCAAGATCACATGGCCAATAAGTGGTAGAACCAGGATTTGAGCCTAGGAAGTCTGCCTTCTTAATACATTATGTTACTTTTCCTTATTAATACAGGAAATGTTATAATACTGCCAGTTATTTGTTAGTAAAGTTGGAGTTCTGTGTGCTGTGGGCCATTACATTATACATGTTATAGTAAGAAAAAAGGGAATGGAAACATATAAAGTGCCTCTAAATATATGAAAACCACAGGATATGCTGGACATTTTGCCATTCTGGATACACATTATGAAGTAACCTAATGCTATTGCAATCTGAAAAGACATGATCTGTTCCTCATAATTGAAGATAACAGTTTTAGATATGTTTTAAAAGTCTTGAATAGTACAGTATATAAAATCTCATTCTGAAACAGTGGTGACAGCAAAAAATCATGAGAGTGAATGAATGAATGACAACTTTTCAACACCACGATGTACCTCTGTGTGACAGTGGACATTCAGCTAACATTGAGCTTTTATACAAGCTAGGGCATGTTCAGGGTGGTATGACCACAGGTTGGCCTTGACATGACCGTAAACTGACCTTGAGTTTTTAGAATGGATTTACCTAAATGCTCACATGCTATTCTGCAACCAGTGTACCTTTAAATGTTACAAAAGCCTGCTAACAGTTCTTCCCAGTTCTCCCAACTTCGCAGTTTGCCTCTCTGCCTAAACCGGAAGGTCGCGCCTAGAAATGTTGGTTCTTAACATGGGGCTGATTCATAAATACTTATTAACTAGTAATTTGTGGTCAAGAAATCTGAAACATCCCATTGTACCTTATAAAGTTTTCTTATTAAATATTAAAAATTGATATTAAATGTATGAGCAATTTGAGGAGACTAGCCTAGAATTTTACACCTATTTCCATTACATTTAATGAAAAAGAATGGAAGAAAGAAAGAAGGGAGGAAATAAAGAGGGATGGAGGAAGAGAGGGAGGGAGGCTGGAAAGGACTCTTGTACTGGTCTTACTTATGCTGGATATGTAATGTTGAATTTAGAATCTAAGCTTTATTTTATGAACCAGTATCCCCATCTTAGGGGTCTCACACTATCTTCTATCTTTTCAAATCACATTCGTCTAGTGATTTAGATTCCCTGTGCATTCAACGGCCACTCTTCTTGCAGCAACTATGTTTAATTTAAAGTTAGATTAATTTCTCATGATGATATAACATATACGACATTGTAATGATACTGGTTCTGACTCTATTAATTTAAATTTTGTGATGAATTCAGAACAGCATGACCTTGGCATTAACTGTGAAAGCCAAGAAAATGAATGGATAAAAAAATCCTGAGTGGCATATTAAGTCATTTAGGAAAACAAACTAGTTTTTACTCTTTGGACACATTTTACGAGCAAAACTAATTTTACTAACTTGGAAGCATTCCTTTGAGTTACTGTATGTATTTGAAAATAATTGTGTAATTAGAACACTACTCTTTCATTAGTTCATATAATTCCTATGTAGCGTGGTTTAGTGTAGAATAGAAGGCATATTTTTTCACCTATATATTCAGTAAAACATAAAGTTGAAATTTAAAATGACTAATTTTAATTTAAGTCATTTTCATTTACCTTTTACTTTAAAGGCCATTTTTAGATTTTCTTCACTAGCTAA
>SJYC01002243.1:0-36979 GCA_006408675.1 Madoqua kirkii
GAAAATAATAAAGTAAGATGTAGTATGACATTTCAGTTTCTATCTATTTAAATTTAATCAATTCCTGTTATGTTTTTACCTGTTTAAGAGACAAAAATATGCATGAAACAGAGCTTTTCATCCTTTAAGAATTCACAAGCTCAATAGAAGAAACTTTGATAAACATGTGTAACAAATATACAAATATGAACTAAGGTGAGTTGTAGAGACAGTAACTGCTAGGAAAAGAAGCTAAATAGGGGCAGGAAAGCTTCACAGAAAGAGACTGTGTGTTCCTTGAATTAATGAGCCAGTCTAAGGTTTATTCAATACCTGTTATGGATAAGCCCCTATCATGGTTGCTGAGGGTGTTATAAATGCATGTAATTCCCAGACTCTACAGCTAAATAACTTGGTAATATAAATGATTATCATAGTGCACAAACTAAAATGGTAATTACCAACAAAAGGCAATCACACTCATACAAAATGAGAGGTAGGATGCTGAGAAGTATGTACTATAGAAATACAAGGAATTTAGATTCAACCCAACATGTCTTTATTGGACATCTAGAAATTTCTTAATAGGTTCCAAGCTAAGCTGGGTAATTAGTCCTTAGAAACATATATGGCTGTTGCTCATGTGGAGTTTACAGTTCTAGAAGGGGAAGGCTAACCAGAAAACACAAAAATGATGAAAGCTGGCTAGGTCAGTGTTCAGAATGTGTAAGATTAAGCAACAAAAGAAGTGGACGCATCCGTGTAACAAGAACAGCTTGTACTGAGATGCAAATGGGCCAGATATTTTGGTGAGATGATGAGTAAATTAGTTTGGATAGAGGATCAAGATTTGTGAATATGATAACTAATAATGCTGAACATTTTACGTGAGCTTTTGGCTATTAATATAATGATTTGGGGGCTTCCCTGGTAGCTCAGATGGTAATGAATCTGCCTGTAGCACGGGGGCCCTGGGTTCGATCCCTGGGTTGGGAAGATCCCCTGGAGAAGGAAAAGGCTACCCACTCCAGTATTTTGGCCTGGAGAATTCTGAGTCGCAAAGAGTCAGACATGACAGAGCAACTTTCACAAATAATGATTTGTATGAATTGTCTGTATAGATGCTTGCACATTTTTATTGAGCTTGTTGCTTTTTATTATTAAATTATAAATTTCTTTATATACCAAAAAAAGAATATTTATGGATGTGATTAGAGAGAGAGATGGATTGAAAAGAAGGTTGAATCTAGATGGTATAGGTGTCTCAGTGCCAGGCTAAGAAGTCTGGACATTTTACAGGGAAGAAAATTAAGACATCTAGTTAATAACAATAATAAAAAATTATGAAATTCCAGTGAGGAGTTTGAAAATTTTGTATGCTGTTGCCTATATAGACCACCTCAGAAGAGTGGAAGGAAATAAATAATCACTGGAGGAAGCAAAAATCAATAACTACATTTTACCTTTTGGAGATCGCTGGTATACTGAGATTGCAAATTTAATACAGTAATACGAAAAACTGAAATGAACAAATAGAGGTTATTTGTTTTAGAGCAGCAGTCCAGACACTGGTGTTCCAGAGTCGCTGTCAGGTCATTAGACACACATACAAAACGTATTTCGTGGTCAAAATTGAATTTAAGAAACAGACTCAAACAGATTTTCTTTATCATAGGACTTCTCTGACCTTTTAATATGCTTAGAAGAATCACAACTTTGGAAGAAAGAGGTGATGTGTTTCACAACTTACTAGAAGAGAGGACATGTTTCATAGAAGATTTGCTAATATTTTCTTGGAATACAAATATTCAGTGGAGCACAAAGTGGGAAAACTGTTCTAAAAACTTCATGATCATATAAAGGGGAAAAAAGGTAAACAAGAAGTGGGGCAGCCATTTATTACCTGGTTTGGTGGACGGGGGTGGGTGAGAGCTTTAAGACTTAAAGGAACAACTACTGACAATTTTTTAATATCTATTTTGGTTTTATTTTTTACTGAAATATAGTTAACTTGAAATGTTAGATCAATTTCTGGTATATAGCAAAGGACATTTACATAAGTGAACAATAACAGTGGATTAGAATTAAAATCAGGCTGTGATATTGTCACCATTCATCCATGTTCATAATGTTAGGGGCTTGGAAGAGCATATTCCATTCAAATGCAGATGTATCCTTTCTGATCATTTCAGCTTATAATGTGATGAGATGTTAGAATAGAGGATATTTTAGTGACTCAAATATTGATGGCACCAGTTTGCCATGTTTTCTGGACTAAATTTGTAATTCTTCATGGCCATGTCCAGGGTGCTTAAGTTAGATGATGTGAAGGTTAAAGACTAATTTCCTTTTCACAAAAAGTATTTTAAAATTTAGGTACATGAATCAAGGTAAATTGGAAGGGGTCAAACAGGAGATGGCAAGAGTGAACATCATCAACATTTTAGCAATCAGTGAACTAAAATGGACTGGAATGGGTGAGTTTAACTCAGACGACCATTGTATCTAGTACTGGAGTAGCCCCCACAGTCAACAAAAGAGTCTGAAATGCAATACTTGGATGCAATCTCAAAAATGACAGAATGATTTCAGTTCAATTCCAAGGCAAACAATTCAATATCAGAGTAATCCAAGTCTATGCCCCATATACTAATGCTGAAGAAGCTGAAGTTGAATGGTTCTATGAAGATCTATAAGAAACCACAAAAGATAAAACCAAAAAAGATATCCTTTTCATCATAGGGGACTGGAATGCAAAAGTAGGAAGTCAAGAGATACCTGGAGTAACAGGGAAGTTTGGCCTTTGAGTAAAAACAAAGCAGGTAAAAGGCTAATAGAATGCACTGTCATAGCAAACACTCTCTTCCAGCAGCACAAGAGAAGACTCTACACGTGGACATCACCAGATGGTCAACACTGATGAATGAAGCAGGACAAAGACTAATAGAGTTTTGCCAAGAAAATGCACTGGTCATAGCAAACACTCTCTTCCAGCAACACAAGAGAAGACTCTACACATGGACATCACCAGATGGTCAACACTGAAATCAGATTGATTATATTCTTTGCAGCCAAAGATGGAGAAGCACTATACAGTCAGCAAAAACAAGACCAGGAGCTGACTGGCTCAGATCATGAACTCCTTACTGCCAAATTCAGACTTAAATTGAAGAAACTAGGGAAAACCACTAGACCATTCAGGTATGACCTAAATCAAATCCCTTATGATTATCAGTGGAAGTGACAAACAGATTCAAGGGATTAGATGTGATAGACAGAGTGCCTGAAGAACTGTGGACTGAGGCTCATGACATTGTACAGGAGGCAGTGATTAAGACCATGCCCAAGGAAAAGAAATGCAAAAAGGAAAAATGGTTGTCTGAGGAGACCTTACAAATAGCTGAGAAAGAAGAGAAGTGACAGGCAAAGGAGAAAAGGAAAGATGTACCCATTTGAGTGCAGAGTTCCAAAGAATAGCAAGGGGAGATAAGAAGCCTTCCTCAGTGATCAATGCAAAGAAATAGAAGAAAACAATAGAATGGGAAAGATTAGACATCGCTCCAAGAAAAATAGAGATACCAAAATTAGAGTCTATTAGAAAATAGACTCGATGATGGTATAAAAAGTCTTATTTACAGTCTTAGAAAAACATATTTCAGGTCTTTCATGCAAAGATGAGCACAATAGAGGACAGAAATGGTATGGACCTAACAGAAGCAGAAGATGTTAAGAATACACAGAAGACTATACCAAAAGCAGCTTCATGACCCAGATAACCACGATGGTGTGATCACTCACCTAGAGCCAGACATCCTGAAATGTGAAGTCAAGTGTGTCTTAGGAAGCATCACTACGAACAAAGCTAATAGAGTTGATAGAATTCCAGTTGAGCTATTTCAAATCCTAAAAGATGATGTTGTGAAAGTGCTGCACACAATATGCCAGCAAATTTGGAAAATTAAGCAGTGGCCACAGGACTGGAAAAGGTCAGTTTTCATTCAATCTTGACTAAGCAACTGAACTGACTGATTTTAAAATATTAAGTGTGGTGTTTTCTAGACTGACATTGGTCTGCTATTTGAACATGATCTGAAGTGTTGCTGTTCAGTTGCTAAGTCATGTCTGACTCTTTGTGACCCCATGAACTGCAGCACGCTAGGCTTCCTTGTCCTTCACTATCTCCCAGAGTTTGCTCAAATTCATGCTCCTGAGTTGATGATGCCATCCAGCTATCTTATCCTCTGTCGTCCCCTTTCCCCCTGCCCTTAATCTGTCCCAGCATCAGGGTCTTTTCCAAAGAGTCAGCTCTTCAGATGAGATGGCCAAAGTAACAGAGCTTCAGCATCAGCATCAGTCCGTCCAGTGAATATTCAATGTTGATTTCCTTTTCAGTAATACAAATATCTCACAGATTTTTTGAAACCGTGTCTTGAAAATACGACCCCTCAGGTCATCTCTGATATTCCTTGGGATCAGGAATTTTTCACTGTTAATTCAAGTGCACACAAGAAAAAATTCAGTATAAGACTGTCTAGAAATTCAGCAAGTCACAGAGTTCCTTGACTCTCTGCCCTTGACTCACTATCTTGCTTTTACGTAGGAGAGACCTGTGAACTCCTTGTCAGAAAAGCGATGAGATATATTATTCCAGGGCTGTGTGCTGAGAGAAAAAGGCAATGATCACCACATGATATAGTAGAGTGTGCTGTTTAGGGCACGTTAGTGCAGAAGGATGAAGACAAGTGAGGATATAAATGATGGTACAAGAATGACTAAGGACACACAGGGATGGATTGCCAGGAAATATTAGGTCTGTTAGAAACCTCTGCCACTCAAACTGCCCTCATGTTGACTCACAGTTAAAAATGTTTATCTCAGAGGTTAGAGGTTAAGACATTACCTAATTTTAGCAATGAGGGATCTGGAAGTTACTGGAGAAAATAGACTCGAGGATGGTATAAAAAGTCTTATTTACAGTCTTAGAAAAACATATTTCAGCTTTCTAAACTATTGGTTGGAAGGATAAGCTTTCTTCCCTACTTTTTTTCTTTTTATTAAAGAGTATTTTATTGAATTTGTTACAATATTGCTTCTGTTTTATGCTTTGGTATTTCGGCTGCTAGGCCGGTGGGATCTTAGCTCCCCAACCAGGGACTGAACCTACACCCCCTGCACTGGAAGGCAAAGTCTTAACCACTGGACTAGGGAACTCATCCCACTTTTTTCTAATGAGGTGAAATTTACAGAACATGAACTCAACCATTATAAAGTGTAAAGTTCACTGGCACTTAGTCCATCTGCCATATTGTGTGTGTGAACATCACCTCTCTAGTTCCAAAGCATCCAACCATCCAAACAGGCTTTTATTAAGTTAAACTTTTGAGATGGGGCTTCCTAGGTGGCACGAGTGGTAAAGAACCCACCTGCCTATGCACAAGAGATGTGAGTTTGATCCCTAGGTCAGGAAGATCCCCTGGAGAAGGGCATGACAACCCACTCCAGTATTCTTGCTTAGAGAATCCCGTGGACAGATAAGCCTGGCCAGCTATAGCTGATAGGATCATAAAGAATTAGACATGACTGAAGCAACTTAGCATGCACACAAACTTTTGAGATAATTGTCTATTTATATTTTTGACAAAGTTTCAGAAGCAATTCAATGGAGAAAGGATAGCTTTTTCACCAAACGGTTCTAAGGCATTTGAATACCAATAAGTATAAAAATGATCTTTGAACTCAATGTTATGCCTAATATGAAAATTAATTCAAAATGGATCATAGACATAAGTATAAAACAGGAAATGACAAAACTTTTAGGAAAAAATATAAAACCTTTGAGATCTAGTGCTAGATAGAGTTCTTGATTTGACACAAGAAAGCATGATCTATAAAAAGAAAACTTGATAATTAAACCTTATCAAAATTTAAAGCTTCTTCTATTTTAAAGCCTATGTGAAGACAGTAAAAAGACAAGTTGCAGACTGGGAGGAAATAGTTGCAAACTACATATTTGACAAATTACTAGTGTCTAAGAATATGTAAAGAACTCTGAAAAAAGCCAGTTGCAGAAGATTTCATACTGTATGATTCCATTTATATAGCTTTCTTGAAATGGCAAAATTAGAGAAATAGAGAATAGATTAGAATGAAGGAAGTATGTTGTATGGCTATACAAGGGTGACAAGAATGATCCTTGTGGTGATGAAAAGGTCTCTATTTTGACAGTATTAATATTAACATTCTGGTTATGAGCTCTACTGTATTTATGCAAGACCATGACTTTTCAGGGAAACTGGGTAAAGAGCATACTAGCTCTTTCTGCATTATTTCTTACAACTGCATGTGAATCTACAACAATATCCATAAAAATTTCAATTAAAAATATACAATGAGTTTTAAATACTTCTCACAATGGTAGTTTTAAAGGTAGTTGTATTGGTAAAGAACATATATTCCTGAAAATGAAACCACATTTTGAGATGTGGCTAAGAAGCATTATGCTTTCCCTCTCTATCTTTCCTCCTCCTAGAATTCATTCATTCAGTCATTCATTCTGTTTTTCACTCATTTATTCACTCATTGAGAAAGTCAGCTGCACACATTGAGCACCCACTATTTGAAAACTTGGTGTTGGAATTGAGTACCATGCCACCCTCAGGGCCCCTTGAGAAGCTCATATTTTAGAGGTATGGTGAGCCTGTATTCTGAGTACATTACAATACTCTTGATTCAAGGGCCGCTCTAGCAGTTCATAGCTGTGTGACCCTGGGCAAGTTACTTATTTGACTCTCAAAATTCTCTGAGCTATAAAACTATAATAAGAGTGCCCCTTACTTCATAGAACTGTAGCATGTATTGAATGAGATACTGTAGGTAAAAATTTAGCACTAAATCTGGTACCGAGAAACACTCTATAGTGTTCATTAGATAACAGAATATTAAATGTTACTATAAAATAGAGCAAAGTTAGGGAGAAAGATCTGCTCTCCAAATATTCAGACAGATGGCTTATTTGGGAAATAGGAAGATAGAATCGGAGGGGATAACTGTCATTTGAAAGCATGGTATGCCATGTAAAGGATTTCGCAGTTTATCTTGTTGTGGGTGGTAGTGAACCTTTGGAAGTGTTGAAGCAGGGCAGCAAATGATCAAAATTGCTACATTCATAGCAGTGCAGTTAGAAGGCTGTTACAGTAAACAAAATCAAGTTTCTCAGAGGAATTCTCAGACCAAGTTTGTCAGAATTTCCTGAAGGATTATGCTTTCAAATTGTGTGCTGGAGAAGACTCTTGAGAGTCCTTTGGACAGAAAGATTAAACCAGTCAATCCTAAAGAAAATTAACCCTGCATATTCATCAGAAGGACTGACGCTGAAGCTGAAACTCCAATACTTTGACCACCTACTTTGAAGAGGTGACTCATTGGAAAAGACCCTGATGCTGGGGAAAATTGAGGGCAGGAGGAGAACGGAGTGGCATGAGATGTTTGAATGGCATCACCAACTCAATGGACATGAGCTTGAGCAAACTCGAGGAGACAGTGAAAGACAAGAAAGCCTGGCATGCTGCAGTTTATGGGGTCACAAAGATTTGGACATTACTTAGCGAATGAACAACCACAGAGCTTAGGGATTTCATTTTAGTAAGCTTTTCGGGCAATTCTCTTTACACATTGGGGTTTGAGAATCACTGGTTTAAAGGAAAGTGATGGAATTCATAACAAAAGAGTATCACAGAGAATAGAGAAGAAAAGGTGTTTTGAGAAATATGTAGGAGGTATATTAGCAACATGTATTAATTCATAGGATGTGGGAAAGTAAATTAAAGAAGGAATCAAGGACACCTCTAAAGGTTTTAACTTGGA
Source organism: Madoqua kirkii (assembly GCA_006408675.1). Taxonomy (NCBI): domain Eukaryota; kingdom Metazoa; phylum Chordata; class Mammalia; order Artiodactyla; family Bovidae; genus Madoqua; species Madoqua kirkii. The sequence continues at coordinate 7,843 of SJYC01002243.1, forward strand.
CAGTTGGCTCCCATAATAAGGGAAGGCAGGATGAGTTGCAGATTTGAAAGAAAACAAAATATAGTTGGCCCCCCAACTATATATCCACAGGTTCCACATTCACAGATTCAGTCAGCTAGGGATCCAAATTATTCTTTAAAAGTTTGAAGAAGTTTTGAAAAGTGAAACTTGAATTTGCTGCATGTCAGCACCTCCTTTTAACACATTTACATTGCATTTACAACTATTTACATAACATTTGCATTTTATTAGGTATTATAAGTAGCCTAGAGATGATTTAAAGTATACAGAAGGATGTATATAAGTTATATGCAAATACCATGCTATTTTATTTGAGAGACTTGAGCATCCTGGATTTTGGTATGTGTAAGTCTTGGAACCAATCTCCCATCAATACTGAGGGACAGTGATATATGCATTTTGCAGCATGTTAATTTGAGGACTTCCAGATGGAGACAGCTAGTTGTTCAAATAAAGCAATCTGTCTAGATTTTAAGTAGGAAATGGGGACTGGGAAATCCAGGAAATATATGGGAATAATAAGGCCACCCACAAGAACCCATGGAGTTAGAAGCTGAGGATAAAATTCTGGGACACTAAAATTTAAGCAAAAGAAAAGATGCTGTGAGTACAATCCTGAGGAAATATTTTAAGTGACTGAGAGAAGATTCAAGAAATAGACTGGTTTCCATATAACATTGATCAGAGTGCCGTGTGCTAATCAGTAGGTCCTCCTTCGTTATCCATTTTAAATATAGCGATGTATACATGTTGATCTCAAACTCTGCTTGGTGTTATGTGGCAGCCTGGATGAGCGTGGAGTTTGGGAAGAATGGATACATGTGTCTTAGTATGGCTGAGTTGTTCTGCTGTGCATCTGAAACTATCACAATATTGTTAATTGGCTATACTCAAATACAAAATAAAAAGCTTAACAAAAAAAGAAACAGAGTGGTCATGGAGGTCAGAAAGGTAGAGGGAATTACCAAATTTATAATTGTAAGTAGATTAGGAAGAGAAAAAAAACATTTTAAATCTTTAAAAGTTTTCTTTGCTTCTATATGCTTTTTGTAATACCAAAAACCGTTTTTTTCAAAAAGAATTATGACAGTTAATCTCACCAAAGTATCTATTACCAGCACTTTTGTAAATATGTTATATAGATTATAAAATACCGATATCTGTATTAGCCCCATTCTCTCAGTATGAGTCAATTCAGTTCAGTGGCTCAGTCGCGTCCGACTCTTTTTGACCCCATGGAGCGCAGCACCCCAGTTTTCCCTGTCCATCAACAACTACTGGAGTTCACTCAAACTCATGCCCATTGAGTCAGTGATGCCACTGAACCAACTCGCGCTCTGTTGTCCCCTTCTCCTCCTTCCCTCAGTCTTTCCCAGCATCAGGGTCTTCACCAGTGAGTCAGCTCTTTGCATCAGGTGGCCAAAGTATTGGAGTTTCAGCTTCAACATCAGTCCTTCCAATGAATATTCAGGACTGATCTCCTTTAAGATGAACTGATTGGATCTCCTTGCAGTCCAAAGGACTCTCAAGAGTTTTCTCCAACACCACAGTTCAAAAGCATCAATACTTCAGTGCTCAGCTTTCTTTATAGTCCAAATGTCACATCCATACGTGACCACTGGAAAAACCATAGCTTTGACTAGATCAACCTTTGTCAGCAAAGTAATTCCTCCACTTTTTAATATGCTTTCTAGGTTGGTCATAGCTTGCCTTCCAAGGAGTGAGTGTCTTTTAATTTCATGGCTGAAATCACCATCTGCAGTGATTTTGGAGCCCAAGAAAATAAAGTCTCTCAGTGTTTCCCTTGTTCCCCCATAAATTTGCCATGAAGTGATGGGACCAGATGCCACGATCTTTGTTTTCTGAACGTTGAGTTTTAAGTCAACGTTTTCACTCTCCTCTTTCACTTTCATCAAGAGGCTCTTTAGTTCTTCTTCACTTTCTGCCATAAGGGTGGTGTCATCTGCATATCTGAGCTTATTGATATTTTTCCTGTCAACTTTGATTCCAGCTTGTGCTTCTTCCACCCCAGCGTTTCTCATGATGTACTCTGCATATAAGTTAAATAAGCAGGGTGACAATATACAGCCTTGATTTCCTCCTTTTCCTATTTGAAATCAGTCGGTTGTTCCATGTCCAGTTCTAACTGTTGCTTCCTGACCTGCATACAGTTTCTCAAGATTGAATGTTAAGCTTTAAGCCAACTTTTTCACTCTCCTCTTTCACTTTCATCAAGAAGCTTTTTAGTTCCTCTTCACTTTCTGCCATAAGGGTGGTGTCATCTGCATATCTGACGTTATTGATATTTCTCCCAGCAATCTTGATTCCAGGTCGTGCTTCTCATGATGTACTCTGCGTAGAAGTTAAATAAGCAGGGTGACAATATATAGCCTTGACGTACTCGTTTTCCTATTTGGAACCAGTCTATTGTTCCTTGTCCAGTCCTAACTATTGCTTCCTGACCTGCATATGGGTTTCTCAAGAGGCAGGTCAGGTCATCAGGTATTCCTATCTCTTTCAGAATTTTCCACAGTTTATTGTGATCTACACAGTCAAAGGCTTTGGCATAGTCAATAAAGCAGAAACAGATGTTTTTCTGGAACTCTCTTGCTTTTCTGATGATCCAGCGGATATTGGCAATTTGATCTCTGGATCCTCTGCCTTTTCTAAAACCAGCTTGAACATCTGGAAGTTCATGGTTCATGTACTGCTGAAGCCTAGCTTGGAGAATTTTGAGCATTACTTTACTAGTGTGTGAGATGAGTGCAATTGTGTGGTAGTTTGAGCATTCTTTGGCATTGCCTTTCTTTGGGATTGGAATGAAAACTGACCTTTTCCAGTCCTGTGGCCACTGCTGAGTTTTCCAAATTTGCTGGCATAGTGAGTGTAGCACTTTCACAGAATCATCTTTCAGGATTTGAAATAGCTCAGCTGGAATTCCATCACCTCTACTAGCTTTTTTTGTGGTGATGCTTTCTAAGGCCCACTTGACTTCACATTCCAGGATGTCTGGCTCTAGGTGAGTGATCACACCATCGTGATTATCTTGGTCGTGAAGCTCTTTTTGTACAGTTATTCCGTGTATTCTTGCCACCTCTTCCTAAGATTTCTGCTTCTGTTAGGTCCATACCGTTTCTGTCTTTTATCGAGCCCATCTTTGAATGAAATGTTCCCTTGGTATCTCTAATTTTAAATGGCAAATTCACATACAAAGTTTCTCACATCATTATTGTTGTTCAGTGGATAGATTGTATCTGACTCTTCTGTGACTTCAAGTACTGTAGCCCACCAGGCTCTCTCCATGGGATTTCCCAGGCAGGGATACTGACCATTTCCTTCTCCAGGAGATCTTTCCCACCCAGGAATCAAACCCACATCTGTTGCATTGGCAGGCAGGTTCTTTACCACTGAGCCATCAGGAGAAGGCTCTTGAGAGTCCCTTTGACTGCAAGGAAATCAAATCCTAAAGGAAATCCTAAAGGAAATCAACCCTGAATATTCATTGGAAGGACTGATGCTAAAACTGAAGCACCAATACTTGGACTACCTGTTGGAAGAGCTGACTCATTGGAAAAGACCTTGATACTTGGAAAGATTGAAGGCAGGAGGAGAAGGGGATGAAATGATTAGATAGCAACACTGACTTAATGGACATGAATTTGAACAAACTATGGGAGATAGTGAAGGACGGGGAAGCCTGGTATGCTGCCGTCTATGGGGTCTCAAAGAGTCAGACAGGACTTAGTAACTGAACACCGCCAACGACACCAGGGACGTGACTTCACTCCATTAGTTACTGGTATGTGCAAATTAAAACCTCAGTGAGCTACACCTACATATCTATTCGGGGGTCGGGGGGGATGAGAAAATCAAGTGGAGAAATTGGAACACTCACATGTTTTTGTAGGAATGTAAGAAAATATGACTCCTTTAGAAACTGGTTTGGCCATTTTTATTTATTAAACACATTCTTACCATAAGGCTCAGCAATCACATTAGTAGCATTTACTCAAAAGAAATGAAAGCTTAGTTCACATAAGAATCTGTATGTGGATGTTTAGAGCAGCATTATGCATAAAGGTCAAACAAATACCAAATATTAATGCATATATATGGAATCTAGAAAAATGTGCAGAAGAACCTATTTGCAAGGAAAGAATAGAGATGCAGACGCAGAGGATGGTGTGTGGACATGGGTGGGGTGCATGGTGGGTGGTGGGCGGGTGAACTGGGAGATTGAGATTGACAGATACACACTGCCATGTGTTAAGTGAAAGTAAAAGACGCTCAGTCCTGTCCTACTCTTTGGGGCCCCATGGACTATATGGCCCGTGGAATTCTCCAAGGCAGAACACTGGAGTGGGTAGCCTTTCTCCAGGGGAATCTTCCCAACCCAGAGATTGAACCCAGGTATCTCACATTGCAGGTGGATTCTTTACCATCTGAGCCACGAGAGAAGCCCAAGAACACTGGAGTGAGTAGCCGTGTGTAAAACAGAACACTGGTGGGAGGCTGCTATATAGCACGGTGTTTTGCTGAAAGTTTTCCCTTTCATCTCAGGTTCAAAGGATTTGTTAACAAAACAAAGCACTCTTTATATACAAATAAATAATGCCAATATTTATTAGGGAATTATCTAGCTTACTTTCCATACACTAACTTTAGAACAGCAGAGGATACATCACCAAATTGAATTTTGACTCAAACAGCACTGTAAAGTCCTGTAACGTAGCACATATGGAGTCACAACTGGGGAAAGGACCCAGACAGCATGTCCGTCCCCTCTGTGGATGAAACTGCAGAAACTGCAGTTTGGGTCCCCCTTTGTAATCCCAGGAGGCAAACTGATGATGTCAGCAACCCCTGAGCCAATTACAGCTCTGGTTTCCTGTTAACGGCTGTTTGTTCGATTTCATGTTAAAGCTGTTTGTTCCGTTGTGTAAAGCTTGGAATGTTAGGCCTGGGGCTTGATTGGCCAGACCTCCTCCAGGGGCTAAACAGTCTCGAGAGGTGCCTCGAGGCTTGCAGTCGCAGCAAGCAGCCAGGGCACTCACAGTCAGGGCTGTGTCCAGGCAGGTTAGAAGCAAGGCCTGCTCTGCTTTGTCTCTGAAGCCTAAACAAGAGTGTTTAATTTCCCTAGCACACAGGAGGGCCTTCCCTGGTGGTGCAAAAGGTAAAGAGTCTGCCTGCAATGTAGGCGACTCTGGTTCAATCCCTGGATCAGGAAGGTTCCCTGGGGGAGGTAATGACAGTCCACTTCAGGATTCCTGCCTGGAAAATCCCATGGAGAGAGAAGCTCGGTGGGCTACAGTCTGTGGGGTCGCATAGATTCAGACATGACTATGCTACCAACACATACACATACATAACACACAGGGAGCTCAAATTGGTGCTCTGTGCTGATCTAGATGGGTGGGATAGTGGAGTGGGTGGGCTGGGGTGGGGGAAGGGAGATACAAGGGGAGGGTATATATGTGTGAAAGGGGAGGGTATATATGTGTGAAAGGGGAGGGTATATATGTGTGAAAGTGAAAGTGTTAGTCACTCAGTTGTGTCTGACCCTTTGTGACCCCATGGACTGTAGCCCACCAGGCTCCTCTGTCCATGGAATTCTCCAGGCAAAAGTACTGGAGTGGGTTGCCATTCCCTTCTCTAGGGGATCTTCCTGACCCAGGTATCAAACCTGGATCTCTTGCATTGCAGGCGGATTCTTTACCATCTGAGCCACCACAAGGGGGGAGGGGTGGATATATGCATGTATATACATAGCAGAAATTAAAATAACATTGTAAGGTGATTATACCCCAACTGTAAAATACGGAAACCATGTACATGTCCATCAAGAGGTAAACAGACAACTGTTTTCATCCACACCCTACGACACCACTCAGCAATGAAAAGAAACAGTCTGTGATACAAGCAGTGGTGTGAATGTCTCTCAGATGAGTTATGGTAAGTGACCAGAGCAACGTTCAAACGGCTGCACACTGTACGATTGCGTTTCTATGGCATCCTCAAACAGGTGGAACTACGGAAACAGAAAATGGATCAGCAGTTACAATTGCATTTCTATGACATCCTCAAACGGGTGAAACTATGGAAACAGAAAATGGATCAGCAGTTACCAGCGTCTGGAGGTGGGAGGAGGGATTTTCTAGAAAGAGCCACCAGAGAAAATTAGGGGTAACACAACAATTCTATATATTGATTTTGGCAGTGGTTATAGGACTTTGTGACTCTCAAAACTCATAGAACTGCACAACTAAAAAAAAAAAGGATAATTTGAAATGTATGTAAATTACAATGCAGATAACCAGACTTGAAATAAAAAGGCAAGTTAAAATTTTTCCAGATAAAGAAAAAGCATTGAAATAAATTACTGGTAATACACCTGGATTCCCTTGCTAAAGGAAGTCCTTCAGGCTGAAGAAAATTGACACCAGCTGGAAACTCAGATCTACTGGAAGGAATCAATAGGATTGGAAGTAGTAAGTGTATGCATGTTTGTGCATATGCTTATATGTTTTATTTTCTTAATGTATAAGACACAGCTGTATTCTGGGGTCTCTCTTAGATATATGTGTAATATATATGACAAAAATGACAGCGGCTTTCTTTGTGCCAGCGTGTGTGGTGGGTAAAATAATGACTTCCCTGGTGGCTCAGAGGGTAAAGAATCTGCCCACAATGTGGGAGACTAGGGTTCCATCCCTGGGCTGGGAAGCTACCCTGGAGAAGGGAATGGCTACCCACTCCAGTATTCTTGTCTGGAAAATCCCATGGACAGAGAAGCCTGGTGGGCTACAGTCCATGGGGTCACAAAGAGTTGGACATGACTGAGCAATGAGCAAAAATAATGATCCCTCCCCAGATAGGTCTCTGTTCTAAATTTCCCAAGCTTGTGAATATGTTGCTGTACATAGTAAAAGAGACATAAAAAAATAAATTAAACTGTCTTATTTGCACAAGGCCTGATTTGGTATATAGAAATTCCCAATGAAACTACAAAAAGCCTGTTAGAACTATTCTATATATTTAGCAAGCTTTCAGGTAATATACAGAAAGGTAACAAGTAACATACAGAAATCAATTGCATTTCTTTTGGCTAACAACAATCAACTTATACAGAGGAAAAAAAAATTCTGTTGGTGATAGCATAAACAAAATACTCTGAATTTAACTTAACAAAAGATATGCAAGATGCGTACACTGAAAACTCTAAAATATTGTCTGGGAAAATTTTTTAAAAAACAAACTGAATGGAGAATAAACTGTGTTCCTGAATTGGAAGACTCAAAATTGACCATCTATAGATTTCATGCAATCTCAATGGAAATTCCAGCAACTGTTTAGAAACTGACAAGATGATTCTAAGAATTATGTAGTAATTTATACCATAAAATGTCCAGAATAGACATTTATTTTGGAGTTACCTATGAAGCTATATTAATCTAGAAGACATGGCTACACAGAAAAATGAAATATAATTCAGAGCTCCAGAAATAGACTCACACTTACATGGTCAATTGAATTTTTGACAAAGGGATCAGGGGAACTTATTGTAGTTGCTCAGTTGCTAAGTCATGTCTGACTCTTTGTGAGCCAATGGACTGCAGCATAGCAGGCTCCCCTGTCCTTTGCTACATTCCAGAGTTTGCTCAAATTCGTGTCTGTTGAGTCAGTGATGCCATTCTATCATCTCATCCCCGGCCACCTCCTTTTCCTTCTCCTTTTGCTGTCAATCTTTCCCAGCATGAGGGTCTTTTCTAATGAGTCGGCTCTTTGCATCAGGTGGCCAAAGTATTGGAGCTTCAGCTTCAGACACAGGCCTGCCAATGTATATTCAGGGTATATTTCTTTAGGATTGACTAGTTGGATCTCCTTTGAGTCCAAGGGACTCTCAAGAGTCTTCTACAGCAACACAATTTGAAAGCATCACTTCTTTTGCACTCAGCCTTCTTTATGGTCCAACTCTCACATTCATACATGACTACTGGAAAAAACATAGCTTTGACTATACAGATATTTGTCAGCAAAGTGATGCCTCTGCATTTTACTACACTGCCTAATATTTGTCATAGCTTTCCTTCTAAGGAGCAAGTGTCTTTTAATTTCATGGCTGTAGTCACTGTCAGTAGTGACTTTGGAGCCCAAGAAAATAAAGTCTGTCACTGCTTTCCCCTTTTCCCTTTTATTTGCCATAAAGTGATCGGACCAGATGTCATGATCTTCATTTTTTGAACGTTGAGTTTTAAGCCAGCTTTTTTACTCTCTTCTTTCACCCTCATTAAGAGGCTTTTTAGTTCCTCTTCACTTTCTGCCTTTGGGGTGGTATCATCTGCAGATCTGAAGTTTTGCTATTTCTCCCAGCAATTTTGATAAATGAAATCATTATAAATGAAAAGGCAAGCTTCAAATATAAATCTGAGAAGAGACTTTATTAAAGAATACATACAAAATGTTTATAACTCAGTAGTAAGACACATGGATCTAAGTACAAACAAAAAAGAGGACAACTTTGAACACAAGCTTCACAAAAGAATGTTTGCAGATTGATTGATTCACGTTGATATCTGGCAGAAACCAACACAATATTGCAAAGCAATTATCCTTCATAAAGATAAATACAATTATAAAAATATGCAAATACCAACAAGAACATGAATGTGTGTGGCCAGCCTTGGTCATGAAGGAAGTAATTTAAAATCTCAAAGAGATAAGTAACTAAAATTAAAAAGACTCAGCATACCAAGTGTTGATGATGTGGAACATTTGGAACTCTCATATATTACTGGTGGGAATGTGAAATGGTGCAATCATTTTAGAAAACAGGTCACAATTTCCTTAACAGTTAACCATACACCTACAGCAATTTTACTTCTAGTTAACCACCTAATAAATGTGAAAACAGCTCTAACTATTCAACTCTGTTGCTATGAAGGAAGTAATTTAAAATCTCAAAGAGATAAGTAACTAAAATTAAAAAGACTCAGCATACCAAGTGTTGATGATGTGGAACATTTGGAACTCTCATATATTACTGGTGGGAATGTGAAATGGTGCAATCATTTTAGAAAACAGGTCACAATTTCCTTAACAGTTAACCATACACTTACAGCAATTTTACTTCTAGTTAACCACCTAATAAATGTGAAAACAGCTCTAACTATTCAACTCTGTTGCTGTAGAGAAAAAACTATCACAGAAGAACTGTAAATCAATGAGTGAACCTGTGTTCTAATAAAACTTTATTTATAACAACAGTTAACTGTCCTAGGTCCATAGTGTGGCCATTCTGCATAAATTTCACTTTTTCTGGAGTAGTTGCTCAGTTCAGTTCAGTTCAGTCGCTCAGTCATGTCCGACTCTTTGCAACCCCATGAATCACAGCACGCCAGGCCTCCCTGTCCATCACCAGCTCCCGGAGTTCACTCAGACTCACGTCCATCGAGTCCGTGATGCTATTCAGCCATCTCATCCTCGGTCGTCCCCTTCTCCTCCTGCCCCCAATCCCTCCCAGCATCAGAGTTTTTTCCAATGAGTCAACTTTTCACATGAGGTGGCCAAACTACTGGAGTTGCAGCTTTAGCATCATTCCTTCCAAAGAAATCCCAGGGCTGATCTCCTTCAGAATGGACTGGTTGGATCTCCTTGCAGTCCAAGGCACTCTCAAGAGTCTTCTCCAGCACCACAGTTCAAAAGCATCAATTCTTTGGTGCTCAGCCTTCTTCACAGTCCAATTCTCACATCCATACACGACCACAGGAAAAACCATAGCCTTGACTAGATGGACCTTAGTCGACAAAGTAATGTCTCTGCTTTTGAATATACTATCTAGGTTGGTCATAACTTTTCTTCCAGGGAGTAAGCGTCTTCTAATTTCATGGCTGCAGTCAACATCTGCAGTGATTTTGGAGCCCCCCAAAATAAAGTCTGACACTGTTTCCACTGTTTCCCCATCTATTTCCCATGAAGTGATGGGACCAGATGCCATGACCTTCCTTTTCTGAATGTTGAGCTTTAAGCCAACTTTTTCACTTTTTTCTTTCACTTTCATCAAGAGGCTTTTTAGTTCCTCTTCACATTCTTCCATAAGGGTGGTGTCATCTGCATATCTGAGATTATTGAAATTTCTCCCGGCAATCTTGATTCCAGCTTGTGCTTCTTCCAGTCCAGCGATTCTCATGATGTACTCTGCATAGAAGTTAAATAAGCAGGGTGACAATATACAGGCTTATACTCCTTTTCCTATTTGGAACAAGTCTGTTATTCCATGTTCAGTTCTAATTGTTGCTTCCTGACCTGCATACAGATTTCTCAGGAGGCAGGTCACGTGGTCTGGAAAATTGAAGAATTTTCCACAGTTTATTGTGATCCACACAGTCAAAGGCTTTGGCATAGTCAATAGCAGAAGTAGATGTTTTTCTGGAACTCTCTTGCTTTTCCCATGATCCAGCAGATGTTGGCAATTTGATCTCTGGTTCCTCTGCCTTTTCTAAAACTAGCTTGAACATCAGGGAGTTCATGGTTCACGTATTGCTGAAGCCTGGCTTGGAGAATTTTGAGCATTACTTTACTAGCGTGTGAGATGAGTGTGATTGTGTGGTAGTTTGAGCATTCTTTGGCATTGCCTTTCTTTGGGATTGGAATGAAAACTGACCTTTTCCAGTCCTGTGGCCACTGCTGAGTTTTCCAAATTTGCTGGCATATTGAGTGCAACCCTTTCACAGCATCATCTTTCAGGATTTGAAACAGCTCAACTGGAATTCCATCACCTCCACTAGCTTTGTTTGTAGTGATGCTTTCTAAGGCCCACTTGACTCCACATTCCAAGATGTCTGGCTCTAGATTAGTGATCACATCATCATGATTATCTGGGTCATGAGAATCTTCTTTGTACAGTTCTTCCGTGTATTCTTGCCACCTCTTCTTAATATCTTCTGCTTCTGTTAGATCCATATCATTTCTGTCCTTTATCGATCCCATCTTTGCATGAAATGTTCCCTTGGTATCTCTAATTTTCTTGAAGAGATCGCTAGTCTTTCCCATTTGTAGTTGAGGAGTATTGTGTTAATGAATCATCTTGTCATCATGTAAATTGTTACAGACCAAGGAGTTAGATGCAAGGTATTAGACCAAGAATTGATGCTTTTGAACTGTGGTGTTGGGGAAGACTCTTGAGAGTTCCTTGGACTGCAAGGAGATCCAACTAGTCCATTCTGAAGGAGATCAGCCCTGGGTGTTCACCGGAAGGACTGATGTCGAAGTTGAAACCCCAATACTTTGGCCACCTGATGTGAAGAGCTAACTCATTTGAAAAGACCTTGATACTGGGAAAGATTGAAGGCAGGAAGAGAAGGGGATGACAGAGGATGAGATGGTTGGATAGCATCACCTACTCAATGGACGTGAGTTTGAGTGGTCTCCAGGAGTTGGTGATGGACAGAGAGGCCTGGTGTGCTGCAGTCCATGGGGTCACAAAGAGTTGGACATGACTGAACGACTGAACTTAACTGAACTGAAAGGTATTAGAGTATAATAAAATAAACTTCTCATCTTAATTATATCTAATGTGTGAAGTATAATTCAACTGGTGTTTAATAAGGTACCCTAGCTTCACCCCCTCCCAACGTTTAAATTCTAATTGTAAAATACAATGAATATAGATGCAATAGATGTAAAGGTGTAGAAATTGACCCAAATCAATACCAAATATAGGAGAGTTTCCACAAACCTGTTATATTTAATAAGTATGTGAAATTTCATTATTTACAAGGTTTTGGTTTCTTTCTCCTAAATATGGATGTATAGACTTTGAGTTAGGGTTCTAAGACTCAGTAGTGAAAGTATAACTTTTAAAGAACCACTTACTTGCCTCAGGACTCAAGAATTAAAGAAACTGCTGCATGCAAAGCGTTTTTCTTTGAAAATTCTAGGAGACACAGCTAAGACAACCATAAACAAAAGGAAAAGTCAGCTCACAAAATGGAAGAACACATTTGCAAATGAAACAACTGACAAGGAAATCTCCAAAATATACAAACCACTCATGCATCTCAATATCAAAAAAATAAACAACGCAATCAAAAAACGAGTGAAAGGTCTTAAATAGACATTTCTCCAGAGAAGACACACAGATGGCCAAGAGGCACATTAAAAGATGCTCAACATCAGTAATTATCAGAGAACTACAAATCAAAACCACAGTGAATAATGATTCATCTCACACCAGCCAGAATGGCCGTCATAAAGAGATTTACAAACAAACGCTGGAGAGGGTGTGGAGAAAAGGGACCCGCCTACACTGTTGGATAGGGATGTAAATTAATATAGACACTATAGAGAAGAGTATGGCAGCCCACTCCAGTATTCTTGCCTGGAGAATCCCAGGGACGGGGGAGCCTGGTGGGCTGCCATCTATGGGGTCACACAGAGCTGGACATGACTGAAGCGACCTAGCAGCAGCAGAGGAGTATGAAGATTCCTTAAAAATCTGAAAATAGAGCTACCACATGGTCCAGCAATCCCACTCCTGGGCGTATATCTGGGAAAAAACCATGATTTGAAAAGACCCTTGCACTCCAGTATTCACTGTAGCACTATTTACAGTGACCAGGACATGAAAATAGCCTAAATGTTCATGACAGAAGAATGGATAACAAAATATATGGTTTACAGTGGAATACTGTGCTGTGCTGACTCACTTCAGTTGCGTGCAGTTCTTTTCGACCTCATGAACTGTAGCCCATGAGGCTCCTCTATTCGTGGGATTCTCCAGGCAAGAATACTGGAATGGGTTGCCACTCCCTCCTCCAGAATGGAATATTACTTGGCCATAAAAAAAAAAACAAAATAATGCCACTTGCAATTACATGGATGAACCTAGATATTGTCATACTGAGTGAAGTAAGTCAAGACAAATATCATACGATGCCACTTACATGTGGAATCATTTTTTAAAAAGTGGTAGAAATGAAACTATTTACAAAACAGAAATAAAGTCACGGATGTAGACAACAAACATATGGCTACCAAGGGGCAAAGGTGAGTGGGTGGGAGGCATAAACTGGGAGACTGAGATTGACATATACACACTGCTATATGTAAAATCAGAGAAGGCAGCGGCACCCCACTCCAGTACTCTTGCCTGGAAAATCTCATGGATGGAGGAAGCTGGTAGGCTGCAGTCCGTGGGGTTGCTAAGAGTCAGATATGACTGAGCGACTTTGCTTTCACTTTTCACTTTCATGCATTGGAGAAGGAAATGGCAGCCCACTCCAGTGTTCTTGCCTGGAGAATCCCAGGGATGGGGGAGCCTGGTGGGCTGCTGTCTATGGGGTCACACAGAGTTGGACATGACTGAAGTGGCTTAGCAGTAATGTAAAATAGATGACTATAAGAACCTGCTGTGTAATACAAGGAACTCTAGTCAATACTCTGTAATGACCTCTTGGGAAAAGAATCTAAAAAGAGTAAATATATGTGTATATATATAATGCCTTACCTTGCTGTACAGCAGAAACTAACACAACATTGTAAGTCATTAATACTGCAATAAAAATGGAAAAAAATAAGATTCTGGGACATATTAGGCTTGTTATATCTGCAATATTCTATTTTGCTGTTTAGTCACTAAGTTATGTCTGACTCTTTGTGAGCCTATGGACTGTCATCCACCAGGCTCCTCTGTTCATGGCGTTTCCCAGGCAAGATTACTGGAGTGGGTTGCCATTTACTTATCCAGAGGATCTTCCCCACCCAGGGATCAATACTGCATCTCCTGCATTGACAGGCAGATTCTTTACTGCTGAGCCACCAGGGAAGCCCCATGTTCTATTTAACTGGTGGCAGTATTTCTTCTATACATTTCAGCTCTTTAGAATCTAACACAAATGTGCAAGTAAAAGCATTTTCATACAGGAAGTAATTTTTCAAAAGCCTTTGGTGTTAGCCATGCACTTTGCTACTTATTCCTTATTGACTTTTACTTTACATACAATCCTTAAGTGTTTGATCATTTAGACTTTCAGCCCACAGCAAGTGAGAACAAGTGAGGTCATGGGGAAAATCCACTAACAGTGGAAATACTGCTGATAAAAAAAGAAAACATTGTATTTATTGAATGTACTGGATTAAATAACCATGATTCATCAAGAAAAATTTAAATTATGTTTATTGTTCCTTTTTAGGTAGAAGGAAACCATGCTGTGCATCTTAGAACAATTTCCATTAAAATAGTTCAGTTATTTAAATTAACTCTGCCACTGGGTGAAGAAGTTCTGACTATCTAGAGATAACTCATATGTAACAGGAGCTGATAATGCCAATTGATCAAGATGTTAGGACATACACCTCTTTTTATCTTCTCCATTGTAAACATTTTCAGTTCATTCAGTTGCTCAGTCATGTCCGATTCTTTGAGACCCCATGGTCTGCAGCACACCAGGCCTCCCTGTCCATCAGCAACTCCTGGAGCTTGCTCAAACTCATGTCCGCTGAGTCCATGATACCATCCAACCTTCTCATCCTTCGTAGTCCCCTTCTCCTCCTGCTTTCAATCTTTTCAGTTTCTTTGCATGATACACATCTGCCTTTAGAGCCAAGATTCTGGGAAGCATTTTTAAAATAATAACAGGTGTCTTTAGATCTTCTGCAGAGAGCTCCCTCAGACAGTATACGAAAGGGATTGTAGAAGATATTAATCATTGCTCCTGCTTACAAAATTCCAACCAGAGAAAGGCTTTTGTTGAAAAAACAGAAGGCAGATCAACCATGCCAGTTGGGATCATCAGTCCAGATGTGGTTAGACACTATTCACCAAGGTCACCTGTGAGAGAAAATTATCATCAGCCCTGAGTACTCTGTGTTAAGGGCTGCAGACTGGGTTGCTAGTTTGTTGAGAAAGGCAGCAAATTATACCTGTCCTGCTGCAGAATGGCAACTTTAGTGGTGCTTTGGGAGGCTCAGAGCCCTGACTTTGGGGCAGATGCCCCCATGAAGGTAAAAAGAAGCTCTTGGTTTCGACTGGTTCTATTTTTGCTGGAAGTAAGATCACTGAAATGTGTAGGCGGTCAGCAACAGAGAAAAACACCCAGGATATGAAACCAGCTGGTGGATTTAAGATCCAATTCTGCAACCCAACCACATGTGGGTAAAGGGAAAGTGAGTGCTCCTGCCTGAGCCCTCTGCAGCCTTCCAGAACAGGGAACTACTATCTGCCTATATATAAATGACTCCCATATTGTAAGACCAAAGAGTGAGGCAAGGGCTGATTAGACAGGGTACATGTCACAATCATTTAGTTGATCACCAAATATTGTTCACTTCCTTCTGTTGTTCAGTCACTAAGTTGCAGGCAACTCTTTACAACCTCATGGACTGTAGCCTGCCAGGCTCCTCTGTCCTCCGCTATCTCCTGGAGTTTGCTCCAGTTCATGTCCATTGAGTCGGTCATGCTATCTAACCATCTCATCCTCTGCTGCCCCCTACTCCTTTTGTCTTCAATCTTTCCCAGCATCAGGATATTTTCCAATGAGTTGGCTCTTTGAATCAGGTTGCCAAAGTACTGGAGCTTCAGCTTCAGCATAACTCCTTCCAGTGAACATTCAGGGTTGGATTTTCTTTAGGATTGACTTGTTTGATCTCCTTGCAGTCCAAGGGACTCTCAAGAGTCTTCTCCAGCACCACATTATGAAAGCATCAATTCTTCAGTGCCCAGCCTTCTTTAATGGTTCAGCTTTCACGTCATACATGACTATTGGAGAAATCATAGCTTTGACCTATACAGATCTCTAGTACAATGTAGTATAGCTGACTCATTGGAAAAGATCATGATTCTGGGAAAGATTGAGGGCAGGAGGAAAAGAGGGCGACAGAATATGAAATGGTTGGATGGCATCACCGATTCAATGGAGATGCATTTGGCCAAATTACAGGAGATGGTGAGGGACAGGCAAGCCTGGTGTGCTGCAGTCCATGGGGTCGCAAAGCACTGGACACGACTGAACAACTGAACAACAACAACAATTACAATGTCAATAAGGACTGTGAGGGTGGCTATCCTTGATTTGTTCCCGAACTTAGGGATAAAGCATCCTGACTTTCACCATTAAGTATGATGTTTATTGTGGGTTTCTACACATTTTTGTCAAGTCAAGGAAGTTCTTTTCTGCTTCTACCCTCCTAAAGGGTTTTTACTGGGCTTGGATATTGGAGTTTGTCAAATGTATTTTCTGCAGCTACTGAGATGACCGTGTGTTTTTTTTCTTTTCTTAATTTGTTAATACAGTGAATTACATTGCTTTTGAACATTAACCAGTTTGCACTCTCGGGATGAATTCCACCTCATCACGGTCCACTATCTTTTTTATATAAGCTTTCTTATGTTGGAATCCATGCTCCTTATGGATCATGAATCTTGATTAATCCAACTAAGTTAAAGAAAATGGGCTGACGTTTTGGTCTGGTCTACTTAATATGCAGGAAGGTGGCTGGCCTTGGAAAGAAGATGGTCAGATGAACTTTTCTTCCCTCTCCTGCTGTCTTTGTTGGCAACACGTGTCCTTTTCCAGGGCTGTCACCATCAAAGCACATGATGAACCTCTGATGGTCTGCAGGTGGTCGGGGTCTTATGAGTGGTTATTTGTAATCTGCGGTTCTCACACTTGAAAGGCTGTCAGAATCTACTGAAAGGCTTGTGGAGGCACGGAAGGCTGGGCCCACTCCCTGAATTTCTGATTTGTCACGTTGAGAGTGGGGCCTTACAAGGGAAGAAAGAAAAAGCCTGTAGAACTACCACATTCCCGAGACCACAGACTGTCACAAGCTGAGAGTATCAATGGAACAAGGTCTCAGGCAGCTGACCCTGTGCAGTCTTCATGCTTGGTAACCATGGTTACCATGGTCTCTCTCTCTCTTTCTCTCATCCCCTTTTGTGATAACACAATGAGAAAAGATTCAATCCAATGGACTGAGCAGTAAATAGAGTTGGAGCAGCTTCCTCCAGCCACCTTGAAGGAGGTCTGGGCAGGGGCTAGACAGAGCCAACAGTAAGTACACAGTGTGTGTTTTGAGTTTATAAATGAAAGATGCAAGGCTGAGCTTGCAAGCTTGCTACCTTTTGGCCACAGCAGGCGCCTGTCTGCCCACCTCTTTAGTAGTGCAGTAGTGCTAGTCGCTCAGTCATGTCTGGTTCTTTGTTAACGCATGGACTGTAGCGCGCCAGGCTCCTCTCTCCATGGGATTCTCCAGGCAAGAATACTGGAGTGGGTTGCCATGCCCTCCTCCAGGGAATCTGCCCACCCCAGGGATTGAACCAGGGTCTCCTGCATGGCAGGCAGATCTCTACCATCTGAGCCACTAAGGAAGCCCCAGTTAGTAGTTGATATAAATAAATAAAAGTAGCTCATCCATGCCCTCAGGCCCCTCTGAGATGCTGGAGTCAAGGAAGGAAAGTCCAACTCTAGGGGACAGCCAGCCCCATTCTTCCAGCACATAGATCTCAGAGAGCTGGCTTGTGTTGTCAGCCAATGCTGGGATGTTATGGTTCTCGCTGACACAGGTAGGGTGGACCCCCACACCCAGGCAGGGGATTCCCCAGCATGCTTTGTCCAGGAGGAGAGAGGGGTGTAAGGGCCTTGGCTCAGCGTTCAGAGTCTCCTGCATCTGGCAGCTCTCATCGAGGAGCAGGACCACATCCAGGCCTCCAGACATGACGCCTGGGCTGTCGTGCTGGGCTTGGCTTGCCCGCTTTCCAGAGCAGACACCACCTGTCTGCTTTTAGGAACTGGCCACCGGTTTCCCGTTTCTTTCTGCCTGGTGAGATGCTGTGACTCTCTCAAAGGAGATGCTAGACCTTTTCTAGAAAGAACTTTTTCTATATATACTTAAAAGAAAGCCTCTTTCACTGTGACAAGAGTCAGCTCTGGCCATTCTGTCAGATACCTGGTATTCTTTTACATTTGCAATTCTCTCCCAGTTCATTCAGGAAGTTCTTCACGAGTGTCTCCTAGATACTAGACACGGTGTTAGAGAATCAATAAAACAGTCTTTGACCTCAGGCAGCTCAGGGAGCTCTCAATCTGGCCAGAGAACAGGACATGGACAGAAAATGCTACTGTGCTAGGTAGGAGCTATGATGGAAATAGAGGGCTTCCCAGGGGGCTCAGTGGGTAAAGAATATGCCTATCATGCAAGAGACACAGGAGACGTAGGTTTGATCCCTGGGTTGGGAAGATGCCCTGAAAGCGGGCATGGCAACCCACTCCAGTATTCTCGTCTGGGGAATCCCATGGACAGAGGAACCTGGAGGGCTACAGTCTATGGGGTTGCAAAGAACACAACTGAAGCAACTGAGCACAGCATGGCACAGCAAGACAGAAATAAGTTCAGGCTGCTCCAGGAGCACAGAGGAAAATCTAACCCAAAGAATGAGGCTTCCTGAAAGCGGTGGCTTCTGATATTAGCCTGGAAGTATGAATGGGATTAGCTAGTCCACAACGGGGATAAGGCATTCCAGGAAGGGGAGAGTGCATAAACAAGCCATGAAGGCAAGAAACAGCAGTGTGTGTGTGTGTGTGCATGCATGTGTGCACTTGTGTTTGTATGTATATGTATGTGTGTGTACATTTGCATGCATTACTTCATGTGTAGGTGTATTGTTTCTCCATGTGTAGATGTGTAGGTGCATGTGATACATGTGTGAGCATGGGTTTGTGCATGTATGTGTGCACCTGTGTACATGGCTGTGCATCTGTAGATGTGCCTGTGTGTGCATGGATGTGTTTGTGCATGTGTGTGCACATGTTTGTCAGCTCAGGCATGGCTGTGTACTGGCTTTGGCAAAGAGGGAGTGAGTGGGACAGGGAATCGGAGGAATCCTACTTTTCTGAAAGGTTAAGGGCAAGAAGTGGCAGAATGATGAAGGAGGGCTGGGTCTTGGAGGGCCTTGAATGACATCCTGAGGAGGCTGGCTTTGGGTCTTCTTTCCAGGGACTTTCTTGATGACATTCAATGAATGAGGTGCATGATACAAACAGGTTAGGACCAGTGGCTTCTTGTGTCTTTGGAAAAGGTTGAGTCCCCAGAAAGAACCTGAGGCAGGGATTCAGAAGCCCTGATTTAAGGAGGTCACACTCTCAGCTCACAGAAGAGATGTGCAGGATGCAGCAGGGAAGATGCTGGCGGGACTGTGGGCTCAGCTGGATGCCTGCTTCAGCCTGATTTGAGTGGGGAAGCCAACAATAGGCTGAAACAGATTCTTCCATCTGATGTTGGCATGGTGTTTTGGTACAAGATTTTCTGAAATCAAGATTTCTGGGAGAAATATCAATAACCTCAGATATGCGAATGATACCACCCTTATGGCAGAAAGTGAAGCAAAACTAAAAAGCCTCTTGATGAAAGTGAGAGAGGAGAGTGAAAAAGTTGGCTTAAAGCTCAACATTCAGAAAACTAAGATCATGGCATCTGGTCCCATCACTTCATGGCAAATAGATGGGGAAACAGTGACAGATTTTATTTTTTTTGAAATCCAAAATCACCGCAGATGGTGACTTTAGCCATGAAATTAAAAGACACTTGCTCCTTGGAAGAAAAGTTATGACCAACCTAGACAGCATATTAAAAAGCAGAGACACTACTTTGCCAACAAAGGTCCATCTAGTTGCATCACAAGCACAGAAATCGAAACTGTAATCAGAAATCTTCCAGCAAACAAAAGCCCAGGACCAGATGGCTTCACAGGTGAATTCTACCAAAAATTTAGAAAAGAGCTAACATCTATCCTACTCAAACACTTCCAGAAAATTGCTGCTGCTGCTGCTAAGTCACTTCAGTTGTGACTGACTCTATGCGACCCCATAGATGGCAGCCCACCAGGCCCCTCTGTCCCTGTTGGCCACCTCATGTGAAGAGTTGACTCATTGGAAAAGACTTTCATGCTAGGAGGGATTAGGGGCAGGAGGATAAGGGGACGACAGAGGATGATATGGCTGGATGGCATCATTGACTCGATGGACACAAGTCTGAGTGAACTCCGGGAGCTGATGATGGACAGGGAGGCCTGGCGTGCTGCGATTCATAGGGTCACAAAGAGTTGGACACGACTGAGCAACTGAACTGAACTGAAAGAAACAAAAGACCTATATATAGAAAACTATAAAACGCTGATGAAAGGAATCAAAGGTGACACAAATAGATGGAGAAATATACCATGTTCATGGATCAGAAGAACAAATATAGTGAAAATAAGTATACTACCCAAAGAAATCTATAGATTCAATCAATCCCTATCAAGCTATGGACATGAGTTTGAGTAAACTCCAGAAGTTGGTGATGGACAGGGAGGCCTGGCGTGCTGCAGTCCATGGGGTCACAAAGAGTCTGACACGACTAAGGGAGGGATTGAACTGGACTGATAATGATGGACATATATGCATGTGTCCAAACTCATAGAATGGGCAACATCACACGGTGAACTGTGATGTAAACTATGGACTTTGTGTGAGAACGTTGTGTCAGTGTAGGTTCATCAATTGTAATAAATGTATCCCCTTGGGGGATTCCCTGATAGCTCAGCTGCTAAAGAATCTGCCTGCAATGTGGGAGACCCAGGTTTGATCCCTGGGTCAGGAAGATCCCCTGGAGAAGGGAAAGGCTACCCATTCCAGGATTCTGGCCTGAAGAATTCCATGATCTGTAGAGTCCATGGGATCCCAAACAGTTAGACAGGACTGAGCGACTTTCACTTTGGGGGACTGGTATGGCTAATGGGGAAGATTCCATGTGTGAGGGCCAGGGGTAAATATATATGGAAGTTCAGTTCAGTCACTCAGTTGTGTTTGACTCTTTGTGATTCCATAGACTGCAACACTAGGCTTCCCTATCCATCACCAACTCCCAAAGCTTGCCGAAACTCATGTTCACTGAGTCAGTGATGCCATCCAACCATCTCATCGTCTGTCGTCCCCTTCTCCTCCCACCTTCAATCTTTCCCAGCATCAGTGCCTTTTCCAATGAGTCAGTTCTTCCCATCAAGAGGCCAAAGTATGAGAGTTTCAGCTTCAGCATCAGTTCTTCCAATGAATATTCAGGACTAATTTCCTTTAGGACTGACTGGGATATATATATATATAGGGGAAGGAGTGTCTGTACTTCCTGTTCACTTTTGCCATGAATCGTAAACTGTTAAAAATATAGGTGTGCAGTGCATTCTGCCCATGGGCACACAGGCTGTGGAAGAGGGTGGGACTCACTTTGACTCAAGCCACCTGAGACTAGCTTCTTCCTCACCTCCCTTGTTTTCTTTCATAAACTTGGTGACTCAGCCTAAGTCTTTCCTGGTACATCTGACTCCCATCATGAAAGTTATGTTCCTTAACATTGCTGCACACACTGCATTAGTGGATAGTGCCTCATAGATCCTAGCGCCTGGCAGTGCTATGAAAATCAGGGAACCAGTCTGCTGGCGACCAACTGTGAGGTCTCAGGAAAGTTACTTTCCCTCTAGGCCTCAGTTTCCTTGTCTGTATAATGGACATGACTTCTTGTATCTCCAGCTGTTCCTTTTATTAAATCAACACTGACAACTAGAGTTTGGGCCCCCATCTTCACATTCTTTCTTCTTGCCTGGTCATTTGAGTGTTTGTTAGTTCTCAAAGAGAATTCAGCAAATAAATGTGAATGTAGTGTATATTTATGAGTAAAAGTTTTCTGTGGCTGAAAAGAATGCCCATTCATCTGGGCCAAAATGCTTGCTGCTTTGGTGGGAAATGAATTTGTTGAAAATCACCTTCCTGCCAGGCCCTGACACACAGGCAATTAGGTGCATGTGCTCTGAGAAAACAGACTGGCAAGGTGCAGATCCTGGGCTGTAAATCATGCCTCACAGCGGACTGACAGGCTGAGCTGGTTTATTCTGCAGGTGGGTGAAGATGGGGCACTCCAGCCCCTAAAGAGCAGGCCCCAGCTCTGCTTTTCTTGGCCTTGAACAGAGTTCTGGCTGGGGTTTAAAGACCACAGAACCACAGAACCCCTGCACATTCTGAATAGTGAATGCCCTCTAAGATCCTTGGTCACTTGTCTATCTTAGGCAATGGACAGCTGGGGTGAGATGCACCAATAATTTTGTTCAGATTTCACAGGAATTTTTTGAGTATAAGTATGTGTGCTTGCACACACTCGTTCATATCCAGCTCTTTGCAACCCCATAGATTATTATCCATGAGGCTCCTCTGTTCATTGAATTTTCCAGGCAAGAATACTGGTTTCCATTTCCTCCTCCAGGGGAATCTTCCCAACCCAGGGACTGAACCCATATCTCTTGAGTCTCCTGCATTGCCAGGTAGATTCTTTACAAATTGGGAAGTTTAGTATATCTCAGGTAATATTTTGGATATACTTATTTTAAAATTTATTTTTGTTGTTATCTGAAAGATGAGCCAGTTGTTCCCAGAAGTTTTAATTTTGGTGAAGTAAAAAGACCAATTTGTTCTTTATATTGTCTTACCTAAGAAAGGGGCTTCCCTTGTGGCTCACCTGGTAAAGAATATGCCTGCAATGCAAAAGACCTGGGTTTGATTCCTGGGTTGGGAAGCTTCCTGGAGAAGGGAAAGGCTACCCACTCCAGTATTCTGGCCTGGCAAATTCCATGGACTGTATATTCCTCAGTGATCAGTGCAAAGAAATGGAGGAAAATAATAGAATGGAAAAGATTAGAGAGCTCTTCAAGAAAATTAGAGATACTAAGGAAACATTTCATGCAAAAATGAGCACAATAAAAGACAAAAATGATATGGACCTAAAAGAAGCAGACGATATTAAGAAGAGGTGGCAAGAATACACAGAAGTACTGTACAAAAAAGATCTTCATGAGCCAGATAATCATGATGGTGTGATCACTCACCTAGAGCCAGACATCCTGGAATATGAAGTCAAGTGGGCCTTAGAAAGCATCACTATGAACAAAGCTAGTGGAGGTGATGGAATTCCAGCTGAGTTATTTCAAATTCTAAAAGATGATGCTGTAAAAGTGCTGCACTCAATATGTCAGCAAATTTGGAAAACTAGGCAGCGGCCACAGGACTGGAAAAGGTCAGTTTTCATTCTAATCCCAAAGAAAGGCAATGCCAAAGAATGCTAAAACTACCACACAATTGCACTCATCTCACATGCTAGCAAAGTAATGCTCAAAATTCTCCAAGCCAGTCTTCAACGGTATATGAACCATGAAATTCAAGATGTTCTAGCTGGATTTAGAAAAGGCAGAGGAACCAGAGATCAAATTGCCAACATCTGTTGGATCATAGAAAATGCAAGAGAGTTCCAGAAAAACAACTACTTCTGCTTTATTGACTATGCCAAAGTCTTTGACTGTGTGGATCACAACAAATTGGAAAATTCTGAAAGAGATGGGAATACCAGATGACCTGACCTGCCTCCTGAGAAATCTGTGTGCAGGTCAAGAAGCAACAGTTAGAACTGGACATGGAACAACAGACTGGTTCCAAATTGAGAAAGAAGTACATCAAGGTTGTATATTGTCACTATGCTTATTTAAATTATATGCAGAGTATATTATGAGAAATGCTGGACTGGATGAAGCACAAGCTGGAATCAAGATTGCCAGGAGAAATATCAATAACCTCAGATATACAGATGACACCACCCTTATGGCAAAGCGAAGAACTAAAGAGCGTCTTGATGAAAGTGAAAGAGGAGAGTGAAAAAGTTGACTTAAAACTCAAAATTCAGAAAACAAAGATCATGGCATCTGGTCCCATCATTTCATGCCAAATAGATGGGGAGACAAAACACTGACAGACTTTATTTTCCTGGACCCCAAAATCACTGCAGATAGTGACTTCAGCCATCAAATTAAAAGATGCTTCCTCCTTGGAAGAAAAGTTATGTCCAATCTAGACAGCATATTAAAAAGGAGAGACATTACTTTGTCAACAAAGGTCCATCTAGTCAAAGCTATAGTTTTTCCAGTAGTCATGTGTGGATGTGAGAGCTGAACTATAAAGAAAGCTGAGGGCCAGAGAACTGATGCTTTTGAACTGTGGTGTTGGAGAAGACTCTTGAGAGTCTCTTGGACTGCAAGGAGATCCAACCAGTCCATCCTAAAGGAAATCAGTCCTGAGTATTCATTGGAAGGACTGATGTTGAAGCTGAAGCTCCAATACTTTGGCCACCTGATGTGAAGAGCTGACTCACTGGAAAAGACCCTGATGCTGGGAAATATTGAAGGTAGGAGGAGAAGGGAATGACAAAGGATGAGATGGTTGGGTGATATCACTGACTCAATGGACATGAGTTTGAGCAAACTCCAGGAGCTGGTGATGGACAGGGAGGCCTGGCGTGCTGCACTCCATGGGGTCGCAAGAAGCTGGACATGACTGAGTGACTGAACTAAACTGAACTGCTTAAGAAGTCTTTGCCTTAGTCAAAGTCACAAGGATTTGAATTTTGTATGTAGATCCAAGATCTAATTTTAGTTAATTTGTGTGAGGTACAAATTGTAGTTTCTGTCTTTGCCCACCGACTTCCAATTGTTCCAGCATCATTTGGTGAAAGCCTCTCTTTTCTTCACCAAATTGCCTTTGCATTTTTGCCAAAAATTAGTTGCCTGGGTCTGATTATGGACTCTCTGCTCTGTTCTATTGTTTTATATGTCACATTGTTTTAATTACTGTGGTTTTATAGTAAGTCTTGACACCAGCTAGTGTTAGCCCTTCAGATAAAGCAGGAGATGGAAGCCCTCAGGACCAGAATGGGCTGAGCATCATTTGATCCTGTGCTTGGGAGTCTTCAGAAGGATGCTGAGATGATTTGACATTTAAGAGAAGAGAAGCCTAACAGAGCAGAGATTCTGGCCCATGGAGCCAGGACTTATGGAGGAGCTCTCTTTCCTATAAGAACCTTAGCAAAGTGCTCCTCCAATAATCAAGCAATGATGGCAATCGTGAGCACTGCTATGATTATTGTTATCACTGGAGGGCCAGCTAAGGAGCTGAGCATTTCCAGGTAGTATTTCATGCACTATGACTAGGATGCAGGATCATTGTGTTCATGTTGCAGGTGAGAAAGCTGAGGCACAGAGAGGCTAAGTGATATGTACAAGGCTGCACAGCTACTAGGTGGCTGGATGGTGGTTCAGATTTAGGGGGTTCATGGCAAAGCCCAGGCTCTAAACCAGCAGATTTCAGAGTGTGGTCTCTGAACTAGCGGCATTGGCATCACTTGGAAACTTGTTAGAAATGCAAGTCATTACCCCTGCATTATGCTGATGTAGACGGAAGTCTGAGAGCTGCTGCTGGAATAAGCCCGTGCCTGTCTCCATCAGCAGATGGATTCTCTATGTTTAAATCTCTTAAAGAGATGGGAATACCAGACCACTTCACCTGCCTCCTGAGAAACCTGTGGTTAAGAAGCAACAGTTAGAACCAGACATGGAACAATGGACTGGTTCAAGATTGGGAAAGGAGTACCTCAAGTCTGTATACTGTTA
This sequence comes from Madoqua kirkii, assembly GCA_006408675.1. Taxonomy (NCBI): domain Eukaryota; kingdom Metazoa; phylum Chordata; class Mammalia; order Artiodactyla; family Bovidae; genus Madoqua; species Madoqua kirkii. The sequence continues at coordinate 33,374 of SJYC01002243.1, forward strand.
CCTTGTTTATTTAACTTCTATGTAGAGTACATTATGTGAAATGCCAGGCTAGATGACTCACAAGCTGGAATCAAGATTGCTGGGAGAAATATCAATAACCTCAGATATGCAGATGACACCACCCTTATGGCAGAAAGTGAGGAGGAACTAAAAAACCTCTTGATGAAAGTGAAAGAGGAGAGTGGAAAAGCTGGTTTAAAACTCAACATTCAAAAAACGAAGACCATGGCATCTGGTACCATCACTTCATGGCAAATAGATGGGGAAAAAATGGAAACAACGACAGATTTTTTTTTCCTGGGCTCCAAAATCACTCTGGACAGTGACTGCAGCTATGAAATTAGAAGACGGTTGCTCTTTGGAAGGACAGCTATGGCAAATCTAGACAGCATATTAAAAAGCAAAGACATCATTTTGCAGACAATGTCTCTGTAGTCAAAGCTATGTTTTTTCCAGTAGTCAAGTACAGATGTGAGAGTTGGACCATCAAGACGGCTGAGTGCCGAAGAATTGATGCTTTCAAATTGTGGTGTTGGAGAAGACTTCTGAGACTCCCTTGGACAGCAAAGAGATCAAACCAGTCAGTCCTGAGGAAATCAACCCTTAGTATGCATTGGAAGGACTGATGCTGAAACTGAGGCTCTGATAATACTTTGGCAACCTGATGTGAAAAGCCAATTCACTGGAAAAGACCTTGATGCTGAGAAAGTTTGAGGGCAGGAGAAGGGGGCAACAGAGGACTAGATGGTTGGATGGCATCATCAGCTCAATGGACATGAGTTTGAGCAAGCCCTGGGAGATGGTGAAGAACAGGGAAGCCTGACGTGCCGCAGTCCATGGTGTCGCAGAGTTGGACGTGACTGAACCACTGGACAGCAATAGGTCATGCGGTATTTGGGGCATGCTTCTCCTAAACTTTTTCAGTGACATCCAAAAATTAAATTTACCTAGATGTCCAATCATTTTATTTGTTATTTGACAGATCAGGTAACTCTACTACCTGGACAGTAGTGACTATTTCAGACCACCTGTGGTGGAGGAAGGAATTTTAAACCAGTGCTAAGTTCTGTGTTTGCTTTTGGGATGGCAATTTGGGGTGTAGTTACTTTCCCCAGAAAGAGACAGAGACGAGCAGAAGGATTCTTGCGCTGTTCCCCTTTTACAGTGTCCAACTACATGTTGTGAAACAACAAAGAGACAGATATCAAAGAGAACAGGGCAGTTACAGGACCTGTTAAAAGTGACTGTAATTTGGTGTATTCCTGCTGAAAATGAAAGCAAAGAACCAGGCTGCTTTCTTCTGGGAGATAAAAACAACAACCACAGAAACAAAAAAAAAAACCAAACACGCACCACCAACAAAACAAGCCCACAGAGACATTTAACCAGAAGCGCATTTATTTAGTTCTCTGAAATGTCTTAATATAAGGCTGGATGTTCTGTTTTAAATCTGTAATTCCAAGTAACTCTGTGGCAATGATGACAAAATTGCAGGACATTTATGAGGGGATTTAATGCCATTAATTGGAGCTGTGCATATGGCTTCATTAACCTGAGAATAGGGGCTTGTTAAAAATCCACCGCTTCCAGGTAAGCCTGTGTTCCAGGAACAGCAGAGTTTAAACACTGAGGGCCATAAATTATTGATGGCAGTAGTCAATGCTTCTGACAAGCCATAAAGTGGGCGACTGGGTGCTGGGAAATTGGAAAGCGTTTGATCCCTGTAGGTGGAAATGTTCAGAGAGAAAATAGGGTTGTGACAAGTTTGTTTCCAGACCATTGGGGAGAGAGACCTACAGCCAGCTCTCGCTGCCTCTCCTGGCATTCTCTTTGCACCTCCTCCCTTCACACCTCCAGGCTGTGTCCGGGTCCTAGAATGCAGCCTTCTGCTTTGGCCACAGGATGGGAGGAAATAAACGAGGCCGAAGGATTAAATGGACATCTGGGCAGAAGCCATTTAAGATGGAAATACAAATTCACAAAGGGGGACTTGCATTTTACCCTCAGCTTCCCTCTTTATTCAAATGAGGATTTTGTTTTTCATGTTGATATTTTTTCCCCTTCCTAACTGAAATTGTGATTTTAATGTAATTTTAAACTAGTGGAATCGCTGAACTTCATTTGATGGAATGGATAGAAATGTGCTTTGATTTCTTTAAAAAAAGAACAAATGGTTACCATTCCCTATTTATGAACAGAATAAACCGGGCTCTGCTGGGGAGAGAAGTGAAGGGGGAGCGGCAGATGCGTGCGGATAGGGATGTAATATTTATAACATTGTGAATGAAACATTTAAAGTGAGTAAACTGAAGTAATCCTCCAGCAAAAGGGACATATGTATTGCTTGAAACTCATATGCATGTGCGCCATCCTGGTCTTTGGAATCACACCGAATGCCGAGCTACTTGGTTTGTGTGTGTGTGTGTGTGTGTGTGTGTGTGTGTGTGTGTGTTAGTCACTCAGTTATGTCCGACGTTTTTGTAACCCGATGGACTGTAACCTGCCAGGCTCCTCTGTCCATGGAATTCTCCAGGCAAGGATACTGGAGTGGGTTGCCATTTACTCCTCCAGGGGATCTTCCTGACCCAGGGATTGAACTTGAGTCTCTTGCATGGCAGGCAGATTCTTTACCGTCTGAGCCACGTGGGAAGCCCACTCTGCTTGCTAAGGGGAGAGTTTGATATCAAGCTTGAGTTTTTAAGGAATCATCGTGTGTGCTCTTACACGAGTAAAGTGTAAGTGAGGAAACCATACATCACCTCACTTCTAGAGGATCAGAAAATGTTGCTCTGAACGTATTGCAGTCCATGGGGTCACAAAGAGTCAGACACGACTGAGCAACTGAACTGAATTGAACTGAACTGAGACCTATCTCATAGGGTGGACACTATAATTAAAGGAGAGGAATTTTGGCTTTAAAAATGTCACCTAACAAGTCCACTCCTAGACATTTGCCCAAAGCAATGAAAGCGTATGTCCACAAAAAGGATTTGCTGAGTATTCATAGCCTGCAAAACCCAAGAAACAAGTCAGATGGACGTCAGGTGGGGAATGGGTCAACAACCCGCACATTGATACAGTAGAATATTACTTAGCAATGAAAAGAAACTGCTGATACACAGAAAAGATGTGGTTGAATCTTAAAAACATTATATTGAACAAGTGAGCTAGATGTGTGTTAAAAAAAAAGAAAATCTGGAATCCATTTGGAGAGATTTTACTCAAGTGGAAATTGTAATTGGCTACTGAAAATAGGGAGCCAGGTCTGACCATCAGGTTAGCAAGAATTTGAAAGGTTAAGATTTGAGGTTGTTCTTTTTTTTTAACCAATTTACTTAGTATTTTTTTTTTCTTTTTTAAAAAATATCTGTTTGGCTGCTTTGGGTCTTAGCTGCAGCATGTGGGCTCTCTAGCTGTGGCCCATGGGCTCAGTTGCTCCACAGCATGTGGTATAAGATTGCAGCCTCTGCATTGCAGAGTGGGTCCTCAACCAGTGGACCACCAGGGAAGCCCCCAGGCTTGTTCTTTTTACAGAGAAGAGTGAATAAATCTAGGAAGAAGCAGGTGGGCAAAGCAAGCGGGGGGTGGGGGGGTGGGGGGGTGGTG
>SJYC01002244.1:0-32271 GCA_006408675.1 Madoqua kirkii
ATCTCCAATGTTTCACCTTGAGGCCAGCCTTTTTTAGGAGGGGTGGTAAAGGTGGGGCTATTTTTCTGGGAAGGGCTGTCTGTGGCACTGAAGGATGGGCCCAAGTTCACAGGCCAGGGGAAGGAGACTCTTAACCCAAGTGCGTTTAACAACCATTTTGTTCAGCTTGATTAGAAGGCAGAAGCAGTGCAGCTAACCCTTCACGAGGCAAAGGAAGGAAATTCACAGTCTGTGTCTGGCTGTTGCACAGAAACAAGGGGAGTGTCTTGGAGTCAACTTATTAAGTTGTATGGAGAGGGGTGCTTTTTGTAGTAAGATGCTTCCAGGGTCACAAAAGGATTGTGGCAGGAGCGGTGTTCCTTGAACCTTTGCTGTTTTCCAGGAGCACGTGGCTCAGGTAAATTTCCACCCGGCTGTGCTAAAAAGTATCACTCTGTTTAAGTCTACGAGTCTGTTTCTGTTTGTAAATAAGTTCATTTTTATGATTTTATTTGATGCCATATATAAGTGATATCATATGATATTTTGCTTTTTCTGTCTGATTGCATTCAGTATGACAATCTCTAGGTCCATCCATGTGGCTGCAAATGACATTATTTCATTCTTTTTAATGGCAGAGTAATATTTCACTGCATATACATATATATGCCCCACATCTTCCTTATCTGTTCCTCTGCTGATGGACACTTAGGTCGCTTCCAAGTCTTGGCTATTGTAAATAGTGCTGCTGTGAACACGGTGGTGCATGTATCCTTTCAGACCATGTTTTTCTCTAGATATATGCACAGGAGTGGGACATCACGGTTAACTTTGCTGACAAAGGTCTGTATACTCAAAGCTATGGTTTTTCCAGTAGTCAAGTACAGTGAAAGTTGGACCATCAAGAAGTCTGAGCGTCAAAGAATTGATGCTTTTGAATTGTGGTGTTGGAGGAGACTCTTGAGAGTCCCCTGGACTGCAAGGAGATCAAACCAGTCAATCCTAAAGGAAATAAAACCTGAATATTCATTAGAAGGGCTGATGCTGAAGTTGAAACTCCAGTGCTTTGGCCACCTGATATGAAGAGCTGACTCCTTGGAAAAGACCCTGATGTTGGGAAAGATTGAAGGCAGGAGTAGAAGGGGACAACAGAGGATGAGATGGTTGGATGGCATCACTGACTCAATAGACATGAGTTTGGGCAAACTCAAACTTGAGTCGGTGATGGACAGGGAAGCCTGGTGTGCTGTAGTACATGGGATTGCAAAAAATTGGACATGACTGAGAGACTGAACTAAAATGAACTGATGGTAGCTCTATTTTTAGCTTTTTAAGGAAAGAGTTTGGATTGACATGTACACACTGTTACATTTAAAATGGATAACCAATAAGGACTTACAGTATAGCGCAGGCAACTCTGCTCAATACTATGTAACAACCTAATTGGGAAAAGAATTTGAAAAAGAATAGATACATGAAGAGTCGGAAGTCGGACTCGGCTGAGCGACTGAACTGATACATAATTGAATCATTTTGTTGTACACAGCAATGTTAATCACCTACACTCCAACATAAAATAAAAAGTTAAAAAGGAGTGAATTATAAAAAGAGTATCATTCTATTTATATGCAATTCTGAAAAGGCAAAACTAAGCTACTTAGTAGATGGGTGGTTGCTTGCCAATGTTTTTTGACTGTAAAAGGCCATAAGGAAACTTTTGAGGTGACAGAAACATTCAAAATCTTGATTGTGGCGATGACTGCACTGGGTATACATTTCCCCAACTTTGTGAAGCTATAGACTTAAAGTGGGTGCATTTGACTGTATGTCACTCTATCTCAATAAGACTGATTTTCAAAGCTGTGAGAGGATTCAACCGTAAGTTAGATCATAGTGGTCCTGAGCTCAGACACAGACACCAGGCATCATTTGTGAGCTGTTAGTTGGATGCTGGTCAATTGCTTATCCTCACCGAGTGTCATTTCATCCCTTAATGTCCACCTCCTGAGATTGCTTAGATGTTTAAAAACACCCACTTACAAAGAACTCATAGTGTGTATTCTTGCTTTTGCAATCGTTAACTCTTCCCTTCAGCCGTGTCTCCCAGGCGATGTGATGCAACGGAGAGAGAATAAGATTTCAAGGCAGTGTGTCTGGGCTGGAGGTTCTTGACTTTCAGGGTTTTCAGCTGTAAAACAGGGAAATAGAATAATCTCAGCTCAGCTATACTGCAATACGGTTATGAAAATCAACTGTGAATGTGCATAATAAGCTAAAGCATTATTACAAGTGCAAAGAAGCCAATAAATGGGATTCTTCTGCTTCTTTATGCCTCTGTGTTTTCTAGTTTCTTTTTCACCAAAAAGATGAATTATCCTTATAATCAGGAAAAAAACTGTAATTTCTATTTCAGAAAAAGTTGCTGTAGCCCTCGAATAAGTACCTAGATATTTATCTGAAAAAACAGGTATATAAGAAGAAGTGATTACATAGTTTATCACCTAAGGAGGTCACTTTTGGAAGTGGCAGAGGGTGCTATCACTAATGTGGTCAGTGCTGTTTAGTCACCAAGTTGTGTCCTCGTCTTTGCCACCCTGTGGACTGCAGCACATCAGGCTCCCCTGTTCTTCACTATCTCTTGGAGTTTGCTCAGATGCATGTCCACTGCATCACTGCTACTGTCTAACCATCTCCTCCTCTACCACCTTCTTCTCCTTTTGCCTTTAATCTTTCCCAGCATCAGAGTCTTTTTCCAGTGAGTCATCTCTTCACATCAAGTGGTCAAAGTATTGGAGTTTCAGCTTCAGCATCAGTCCTTCGAATGAATATTCAGTGTTGATTTCCTTTAGGATGGACTGGTTTGATCTCCTTGCAGTCCAAGGGACTCTCAAGAGTCTTTTCTAACACCACAATTTGAAAGCATCAATTTGTAAGTGCTCAGACTTCTTGGTGGTCCAGCTCACACATCTGTACTTGACTACTACAAAAACCATAGCTTTGACTGTACAGATCTTTGTTGCTATAAGTGATGTTTCTGCTTTTTAACACACTGTTTAGGTTTGTCATATATTTTCTTCCAAGGAGCAAGTGTCTTAATTTCATGACTGCAGTCACCATCCACAATGATTTGGGAGACCAAGAAAATATTATCTGTCACTGTTTCCACCTTTTCCCATCTATTTGCCATAAAGTGATGAGATTAGATGTCATAATCATTGTTTTTTTTGTGTCGAGTTTCAAGCCAACTTTTCCACTGTTCTCTTTCACACTCTTCAAGAGACTCTTTAGTTCCTCTTCACCTTCTGCCATTAGAGTGGTTCAGTTCAGTTCACTTCAGTTCAGCTCAGCTCAGTCACTCAGTCATATCCAACTCTTTGCAACCCCATGAATCACAGCATGCCAGGCCTCCCTGTCCATCACCAACTCCCAGAATTCACTCAAACTCATGTCCATCGAGTCAGTGATGCCATCTAGCCATCTCATCCTCTGTCATTCTCTTCTCCTCCTGCTCCCAATCCTTCCCAGCATCAGAGTCTTTCCCAATGAGTCAGCTCTTTGCATGAGGTGGCCAAAGTACTGGAGTTTCAGCTTTAGCATCATTCCTTCCAAAGAACACCCAGAGTTGATTTTCTTTAAAATGGAATAGTTGGATATCCTTGCAGTTATCATCTGTTTGTAAGAGGTTGTTAATATTTTTCTTGGCAATCTTGATTCCAGCTTGTGATTTATCCAGTCCAGCATTTCACATGATGGGCTCTGTATATAAATTAAATATCATTGATTACAGATGAACTATGGAATGAAGTTCATGACATTGTACAGGAGACAGGGATCAAGACCATCCCCATGGAAAAGAAATGCAAAAAAGCAAAATGGCTGTCTGGGGAGGCCTTACAAATAGCTGTGAAAAGAGAGGTGAAAAGCAAAGGAGAAAAGGAAAGATATAAGCATCTGAATGCAGAGTTGCAAAGAATAGCAAGAAGAGGTAAGAAAGCCTTCTTCAGTGATCAATGCAAAGAAATAGAGGAAAAGAACAGAATGGGAAAGATTAGAGATCTCTTCAAGAAAATCAGAGATACCAAGGGAAGATTTCATGCAAAGATGGGCTCAATAAAGGACAGAAATGGTATGGACCTAACAGAAGCAGAAGATATTAAGAAGAGTTGGCAAGAATACATGGAAGAACTGTACAAAAAAGATCTTCATGACCCAGATAATCATGATGATGTGAATACTAATCTAGAGCCAGACATCTTGGAATGTGAAGTCAAGTGGGCCTTAGAAAGCATCTCTACGAACAAAGCTAGTGGAGGTGATGGAATTCCAGTTGAGCTGTTTCAAATCCTGAAAGATGATGCTGTGAAAGTGCTGCACTCAATATGGCAGTAAATTTGGAAAACTCAGCAGTGGCCACAGGACTGGAAAAGGTCAGTTTTCATTCCAATCCCAAAGAAAGGCAATGCCAAAGAATGCTCATTGGGCTCAATAAAGGACAGAAATGGTATGGACCTAACAGAAGCAGAAGATATTAAGAAGAGTTGGCAAGAATACATGGAAGAACTGTACAAAAAAGATCTTCATGACCCAGATAATCATGATGATGTGAATACTAATCTAGAGCCAGACATCTTGGAATGTGAAGTCAAGTGGGCCTTAGAAAGCATCTCTACAAACAAAGCTAGTGGAGGTGATGGAATTCCAGTTGAGCTGTTTCAAATCCTGAAAGATGATGCTGTGAAAGTGCTGCACTCAATATGGCAGTAAATTTGGAAAACTCAGCAGTGGCCACAGGACTGGAAAAGGTCAGTTTTCATTCCAATCCCAAAGAAAGGCAATGCCAAAGAATGCTCAGACTACTGCACAATTGCACTCATCTCACATGCTAGTAAAGTAATGATCAAATTTCTCCAAGCCAGGCTTCAGCAATTCGTGAGCCATGAACTCCCTGATGTTCAAGCTGGCTTTAGAAAAGGCAGAGGAACCAGAGATCAAATTGCCAACATCCGCTGGATCATAGAAAAGGCAAGAGGGTTCCAGAAAACATCTATTTCTGCTTGATTGACTATGCCAAAGCCTTTGACTGTGTGGATCACAATAAACTGTGGTAAATTCTGAAAGAGATGGGAATACCAGACCACCTGACCTGCTTCTTGAGAAATCTGTATGCAGGTCAGGAAGCAACAATTAGAACCGAACATGGAACAACAGACTGGTTCCAAATTGGGAAAGGAGCACGTCAAGGCTGTATATTGTCACCCTGCTTATTTAACTTCTATACAGAGTACATCATGAGAAACGCTGGACTGGAAGAAACACAAGCTGGAATCAAGATTGCCTGGAGAAATATCAATCACCTCAGATATGCAGATGACACCACTCTTATGGCAGAAAGTGAAGAGGAGCTAAAAAGCCTCTTGATGAAAGTGAAAGAGGAAAGTGAAAAAGTTGGCTTAAAGCTCAACATTCAGAAAATGAAGATCATAGCATCTGGTCCCATCGCTCCATGGGAAATAGATGGGGAAACAGTGGAAACAGTGTCAGATTTTATTTTTGGGGGTTCCAAAATCACTGCAGATGATGACTGAAGCCATGAAATTAAAAGATGTTTACTCATTGGAAGAAAAGTTATGACCAACCTAGATAGCATATTCAAAAGCAGAGACATTACTTTGCCTACTAAGGTCCTTCTAGTCAAGGCTATGGTTTTTCCTGTGGTCATGTATGGATGTGAGAATTGGACTGTGAAGAAAGCTGAGCACTGAAGAATTGATGCTTTTGAACTGTGGTGTTGGAGAAGACTCTTGAGAGTCCCTTGGACTGCAAGGAGATCCAGCCAGTCCATTCTGAAGGAGATCAGCCCTGGGATTTCTTTGGAAGGAATGATGCTAAAGCTGCAACTCCAGTAGTTTGGCCACCTCATGCGAAGAGTTGACTCATTGGAAAAGATTCTGATGCTGGGAGGGATTTGGGGCAGGCAGGAGGAGAAGGGGACGACCGAGGATGAGATGGCTAGATGGCATCACGGACTTGATGGACGTGAATCTGAGTGAACTCCTAGATATGGTGATGGACAGGGAGACCTGGCGTGCTGTGGTTCATGGTGTGGCAGAGAGTCGGACACGACTGAGTGACTGAACTGAACTGATGGATGTAGAGAAATAAGTTTGTCCTTTCTTCCTCCTTGAGAATTCCAGACCCCTCTCTCCTTGGGGACCCCTTTACTTCTTATCAACCTGCCTAGGAAAAGACTCTCTCATATGTGCTAAGACTCTTCACAATTCCATGGACTATAGCCTGTCAGGCTCCTTTGTCATGGGACTCTCCAGGCAAGAACACTATAGTGGGTTGACATTTCCTGCTCCAAGGAATCTTCTTGATCCAGGGATCAAACCCATGTCTCTTATTACTCCTGCATTGGTAGGTGGGTTCTTTATCACTAGTGTCATCTGGGAAGCCCTTATATAAATTTAAGAAGTATTTTTCATTATTCTATAAAAAATACCATTGGAATCTTGATAGGGATTGCACTGAATCTATAGACGGCTTTTGGTAGCACTGGCATTTTAACAATATGAATTCTTTCAATCTGTGAACACAGGTGCCTTTCCATTTATTTGTGTCTTCTTTTTTTAAACTAAAGATCCTTCACCTCTTTGGTTACATTTATTCCTATGTATTTTATTGTTTATTGTAAATGGAATGAGGATGCCTTTTAAAATATCTGAGGTCACTGAATTTCAAAGTTAAGAAAAAACATGCTATTGTTTTTGCGAAAATGTTCAGAGACACTTTTGTTAAACAAGATATGTTCGCTTTCCAAAGGCTGGGAGTACAATCCCATTCTGGACAGAATTATTGTCTCCTTGGAAGTTTTCATCATTTGAGGATCTCAGAAATCTTCCTCCCTGTGAGTGAGGTCCAAGATCCAGAAAGAAGTCTGAAAAATTCAATGCATTTCTTTAATTAATAAAAGACGTTCTCTACTTCAGACTGTTGATTTAAAGTTGATGTTCAAAAACCCTGAAACAATTGTGCATCTTGACCATTGTAGTAAAGACTCATATGGACAAAAGTCATCAACAGATGCTAAACTTATGGAGGAATATTTGAAAGGACTCCCTATGTCTTCTTATTGCTTATTATTTGCAATGGTGGCAATGGTAACTGTTGAATGGGACTATAGACAGCTCCTCGCCTGAGTGTGCAAAACAGCCATCCCCAGGGAACAGCAGTGAGCATTCGTTGCTTTCGGGCATGACAGCTTGGGAAGGATGAGTCGTCACCGTGTAGAATTCAAGCCAGGGATGTGTTGCCTCAACTGGGTCACCAGGAAACATCAAAGAGGCCCACTTTGATCAATTCTCTGGAAAACAAATGACCTATATTCTCTAGAAATAGGAATGTCATGATAAAGAAACCCCAAGAAATGCTCCAGATGAAACAGCCTAAAGACATGACCAGTGAGAACCAACTGAAGCTGCTGACAGAGGCGAAGACTGCACGGGGGCCATTTTTTTTGAAAACTGGCTACACTGGAAGACAGCCTATATTTACATAAACCTGTTTCATCAATGTTAAATTTCCTGAACTGACAGCTGTGTTCATTTTAAAGAGAATATCTTTATTCATACGCATGGAAATCTTAGGAGGTAAAGAGGAATGATGTACGAAATCTACTTTGACAAGTTCCAGAGAAAATAAATTGTATGTGTGTACAAAGTCATTTACCATGAGGCTCAGAGAGAATATGAAGAGAAAATGTAGCAAAATATTAAAAATGGATGAATCTATTTTTAGAGAATGCTCTGAATTATTCCTGCATTGTAAATTCAATGTGGTCATGAAATAAAACATTTTAAAAAATTCAGGAAGGTGCTAAGTGATGAGTAAATGAGGGCCCTACGTTTGGAGACCTCAGGGTGTCATTAAAGCTCCAGATGGAAGTGGGCAGCTGCAAGGATGAGCTGGAGGCAGAGACACTGACACGTGGTTTAGAGAGACAGGTGGACATCAGGACATGCATTTCTCTCTTGTTGCTGTAATTTGGACTGTGTAGGCTTCACCTGGGCCAGCAAGGGGGACAGAAAGTAGGCAGGAAGTTAGTGCCCATGAATCTGGCTCTTCCTGAAACTGAGCTCCCTGGGAGGCTGGAACTATCCAGCGAGGGTTCATTGCCTCCAAAACCTGGGCATTTTATGGATTAAATGTGCTCTTGTGCTCAGTTGTGTCCGACTCTTTGTAACCCCAAGGACTATAGCCCATCAGGTTCCCCTGTCCATGAAATTTTTCCAGGCAAGAGCACTGGAGTGGCTTGCCATTTCTTCCTCCAGGGAATCTTCCTGACCTAGGAATCGAACCCATGTCTCCTGCATCTCCTATACCGGCAGGCAGTTTCCTTACCACTGAGCCACCTAGAAAGCTGATGGATTATAATACAAAATGAAAATTCAAATTGCTATCGCAAAAGAAGGTATCTTATGACATCCTCCAGCTATTTTCTCCCCAAATTCCAGTGTCAGTCCCAGCATCAGATCAAGCATGGAGACACCAGAGAAAACCAGAGCTGAAGGATTTGTTTTGGTGCCAGGCACTGAGGTGGTGAATTAGGACCAAGCGCTAAAGTGAAAGTAGGAATCGAGTCTTAGTTCTCTTAACCGTGACAGTGCAGGCAAGAGGCAAAGAAGAGGAGCTAGCTCTCCAGCACCCCGTTTCCGTATGGACTGGCATCAGGCTGGGGTCAGGTATACGGAGAAGGATAGGCACTCACCGAGAGGGGAAAGCCAGGCGTGGAAACCACTAGCTCAGAGAAGAGAAAGTTCTCAGCCCAGGACCCTGATGAGGAGCTTTTGGTGAAGATTCCTGGGCCACGATCACAAAGGCATGCGTGAGAATGGTGGACTGGGCCTGGGAGGGCCTTAGGCCTTGACAGTGATCCCTTCCAGAAGACACTGCATAGACTCTGATATGGGGGTAGTAGCTTCTCCTCCTAAGAATTCTGGGGCAATGCCTTGTATTAGTCAGGGTTTCCCAGAGAAACAGAACCCGTAGGATGTGGGGGCAGGATAGACACATAGATACATGGATGGATACACAGATAGAGATTATTATGGGGAATTGGCTCATATGATTATGGAGGCTTTTTTTCCCCCACCAAACCAGTCCATCCTAAAGGAAAACAACCCTGAGTATCCATTGAAAAGACTGACCCTGAAGCTGAAGCTCCAATACTTTGGCCACCTGATGCAAAGAACTGACTCATTGGATAAGTTCCTGATGCTGGGAAAGATTGAAGGCAGGAGGAGAAGGGGATGACAGAGAATGAGATGGTTGGATGGCGTCACCAGTTCAATGGACTTGAATCTGAGCAAACTGCGGGAGACAGTGAAGGGCAGGGAGGCCTGGTGTGCTGCAGTCCACGGGGTTGCAAAGAGTCAGACATGACTGAGCAGCTGAACAGCAAGAACAGTAATTATGGAGGCCGAGTAGTGCAGACCCCAGGAGAACCAGTGACAGAGTTCTGTTCCAAGTCTGAAGGCCCGAGGACCAGGAGAGCTGATGCTGTGGGTACCGGCCCAAGTTTGAGTCCAAAGGCAGGAGGAGACCGGTGTCCCAGCTTGAAGACAGGCAGAAAGCCTCCATGCTGACCTGGGTGATCACACAGAGGAGTGTGACTTGAGGCAGACTCCTTCCATTTTCAGAGTAAAAAATCTGAGCTAAGTTGGAGACTCCTTTCAGGTGGCTGTGGGTTGCACTTTCTCCTTGCAGGAGCCTGCCGGGATATGGGTATAGCAGTTGGAATGCCCAGGTCCAGGCTTCCTCAGCCCCTAGAAGCAGGCTGTCCTCGGTGTGTGCAGGGGGGCATTAGTGCCTTGCTGGCACTTGGAGTCTCAGCAGTATGTGAGCCGCTCCTGGCTTCGTCCTCTTCCTCTCCTGGCTTCTGCAAGCGGTGGCTTGTTGTGACACTTCCAGGAGCACTGTGGTGGGCATGCATTCCTCAAGGCTGCCCTGCACCAGGGTTCAGGGCCCACATGGTGCAGGGCCCCCACCTGCCAGGGCGAGTCAGCATCCTCGGGGGTGAGCAGTGCTAAAGCTCCAGGCCAGTGCAGGCAGAAGGTGAAAACCCCAGCCTGGTGAAACAGGGGTGGACTCTGCACCCATCCTCAGGCGTAGTTAAGAGCTTCTCTGATGGCTCAGTGGCAAAGAATCCACTGCCGATGCAGGAGACACGGGTTTGATCCCTGGTCTGGGGGGATCCCACGTGCTGCAGAATTACTCAGCCTTGAGACACAGCTAGGGAGCCTGGCTCTAGATCCAGGGAGCCGCAACCACTGACGCCTGGGAGCCTGTGCTCCAGAGCAGGAGAAGCCATCGCAGAGAGGGCTGAGCCCTGCAGCTAGAGATGAACCCCTGCTCGCTGCAGCTAGAGAAAAGCCTGCACAGCAGTGGAAACCCAGCACAGCCAAAAATAAAAATAAATACATAAGATAATAAAATTTAAAAAAAGGTATAACAAATTCACCCCAACACAGAGGAAAGGGAAGGCAGAACCCAGCCAAGAGTGAAGATAGGAATGTGCTTTTCCAAACGATAAGGATGGTGAAGTAAGACCTCAGAGATGGCAGCCCAACCTGGCTTTCAAGAGCAGGAAGGATATCCTTGGGCAGCTGTTAAAAGCCACTGCACAATTAAAATACAGAGACACACACGGCTTGCTTTGACATTGACTTTCAACACTGCTCAGCAGCTTTGGGAATTCAGGCAAAGAACTTGAGCGGTATACCTCAGTCTCCTCCAATATAACTTGGTGAGTTTCACAGAATCTCATTTATTGGATTGTTGAGAGGATTAAATAGTATGATGCTCATAAAAACACCAGATGGTTTTGACCCATTCAGAGGGCTCAATGAGTGCTAGCTGTAAATATACATACATATTTACATATTATGTGTATTCACAAATCCGCGAATATGCACGTATATAATACGTTGGCTTCCCCAGTGGTTCAGCAGTAAAGAATCTGCCTGCAGTGCAAGAGACTTGCAGGAGACACAGGTTCAATCACTGGGTCAGGAAGATCCCCTGGAGGAGGACATGGCAACCCACTCTAGTATTCTTGCCTGGAGAATCATGTGGGCAGAGAAGCCTGGCAGGCTACAGTCCATGGGGTCACAAAGAGCTGGACACAGTCAGTTCAGTCTGTCAGTCCTGTCTGACTCTTTGTAACCCCATGGATGACAACATGCCAATCCCCGGGGTCCATCACTAACTCCCAGAGCTTGCTCAAACTCATGTCCATCGAGTCAGTCATGCCATCCAACCGTCTCATCCTCTGTTATCCCCTTCTCCTCCTGCCTTCAATCTTTCTCAGCATCAAGGTCTTTTCCAATGAGTCAGTTCTTCGTATCAGGTGGCTAAAATATTGGAACTTCAGCTTCCAATGAATCTTTAGGATTGACTGGTTGGATCTCCTTGCAGTCCAAGGGACTCTCAAGAGTCTTCTCCAACACCACAGTTCAAAAACATCGATTCTTTGGTGCTCAGACTTCTTGATGATCTAATTCTCACATCCCTACATGACTGCTTGAAAAATCATAGCTTTGACTAGATGGACCTTTGTTGGCAAAGTAGTGTCTCTGCTTTTTAATATGTTGTCTAGGTTGGTCATGGCTTTCCTTCCAAGGAGCAAGCGTCTTCTAATTTCATGGCTGCAGTCACCATCTGCAGTGATTTTGGAGCCCAAGAAAATAAAGTCTGACACTGTTTCCATGGTTTCCCCATCTATTTGCCATGAAGTGATGGGGCCAGATGCCATGATCTTCATTTTCTGAATGTTGAGTTTTAAGCCAACTTTTTCACTCTCCTCTTTCACTTTCATCAAGAGGCTCTTTAGTTCTTTACTTTCTGCCATAAGGGTGGTGTCATCTGCATATCTGAGGTTATTGATATTTTTCCCAACAGTCTTGATCCCAGCTTGTCCTTTATCCAGCCTGGCATTTCACATGATGAACTTTGCATATAAGTTAAATAAGCAGGGTGACTGCATAGACTTGAAGTACTCCTTTTCCAGTTAAGAACCAGTCCGTTCTTCCATATGTGTTGACCTGCACACAGATTTCTCAGGAGTCAATTGGACACAACTGAGATATTAAAACAACAGCAAATATAGTATGTTACATATGCCAGTAATATATGACATATATGGGCTTCCCAGGTAGTGCTAGCAGTAAGAACCCACCTGTCAATGCTGGAAACATAAGAGATGCAGGTTCAATTCCTCTGCAGGAGGGCACGGCAACCCACCCCAGTATTCTTGCCTGGAGAACCCCATGGCCAGAGGTGCCTGATGGGCTGCAGCCCACGGGTCACAGATCGCTGGACCCGACTGGAGAGCCTGAGCACAGCACACATGACATACATATAATGATGACGTGTACTGGTGGTGAGTGTAAATACCTTTCACATGTAGACACTTGGGATTCTTTGTTCAAAGTTTAAAAGGAGTTATACCCTGAAAAGTGATTTTTTGTTTAACTGTGAAAATGGGCAGTTTTTCCTTCCTGAAAGACAGAAGCCCCTAGAAATAAAAATGGGCATGACCCTGATGTCAGGAAGTGAGAGGTGGAGGATTTTCTTGGTTTAAGTTGCTGACATGACATGCATTCACTTGCACTCACAGAAGTACACACTGCACACGTGCAGGAATCCAGACCTGTGACAGGATGGGGCCGTGGTTCCTCCTGAGGTCTCCTCTCTTCCAGGCTCATTTACCTTCGTTCTTTCCTCTTCTTCTTCTTCTCTATGTTCCTCTCCTATTTCCCCACTTTTGCTTTGTCCTCTTCTTCTGTTTGGGCTTTCCAGGTGGTTCAGACGGTAAGGAATCTGCCTGCAATGCAGGAAACCCATGTTGGAACACTGGGTCAGGAAGATCTCAGGGAAGATCTCCTGGAGAAGGGAATGGCAGCCCATAGCAGTATTCTTGCCAGGAGAATTCCATGGGAAAAGGAGGCTGGCAGATCCCAGACCATGAGGTCGCAAAGAGTCAGATATGTCTGAGTGACTAAAACTTCTCTCCTGTTGACCTGCTACGTCCTCAGTTGTTGTTTTCATTGTTGTTCAGGTGCTAAGTCGTGTCTGACTCTTTGCAGCCTTACGGAGTGTGTAGCATGCCAGGCTCCATTGTCCTTCACTGTCTCCTGGAATTTGCTCACCATGTCCATTGAGTCCATGATGCTATCTAAACACCTCATTCTCTACCAACCCCTTCTCCTCTTGCCTTTAATCTCTCCCAGCATCAGGGTCTTTTCCAATGAGTCAGCTTTTCCGTAGCTAGTTTACTCATTTGAGAGTTGAAAAGAAGGTAAGAGGAATGATAGTCTGTGCCCTAAAAGTCCTTCTTTATGAGGGAAACATCCATCTTTGTTCAAAAATGGCTGCAAAACTCAGTTCATGATGAATAGGAAGGACTTGGAAAGGTGAATTTCGACTTAACCCATGGTGGTACCTCTCGTGGTCATCGAGGGCTGTGAAAGCAAAGGGAAGGGTTTGCAGGGAGGCTTGGACTGATGCTCTCCATCCAGAGACTTTCTGGCAGGTTCCGCGGACACAGCCTCAGTCAGGACATGTGACTCTTGGGGCACTTGGTTCCCCTCCAAAGGTTGTGGTGTCTCCCTCCATTCAACTCTCATCAGCAGCGATAAGGCACTCCACAAGCCCCGGTGTGCGGGACAGGTCCGAGCCCAGATTTCTAGTCGGGGTAAATTCTTAAAGAACTTGTTCACGTGGGATAAGAAACAGGGCCTCTTCTCCAATCCCAGCAAAAATGGGAAATTTTGATATTTTGTAGAAGATATTTGTACATCTTACATCAGAGTGTTTTATGAGCACTGCAAGGCAGTGGAATGAAGGCTCATATGCATTCTGATTTTCTTCAGAGCTTTTGACATGAGATACATTTAAATGAATCACTGAAGTTATTGGAAGAAAATAGTCTACACGCTAGTTAAAAAACCCTGTGCATATGAACACAGAATGCAGGAAAAATGGGGAAAGAGAAAGAAGCATTTTATAACACTTTGATTCTAGTAATTTGTATTTTGTATGTAAAAAAGAACTGATTTTTATTTTCTTCTACTGTTATTATTTTTTATTATTCTCAGACCCTGATAACAAAGGGGTAAATTTGATGGATTTCACTGCAGTGTGAAAAATGAAAACCTAAATATTTTATTCTTCCTATTTATTTGGCTGCTACTCGTTTACATTCATGGCTAAAGAACTATGTTTTGAGTTGACTGGATATGACACTTAAATCCAAACAACTTGAGTGTTCACAATTCCCATCCTCCAAGCATAAAGCCAAGTGAAATGCCTCTTACTCAAAACACTATGCAAAAAATCAGTTATTGCAAAGAACATAAGTACACTTTAAATGTCTTCTTGTGAATATCAGCCCCTGACTGGCGATTTTCACATGCAGGTGTCTTAACATCAAGGGCTGATGCTTGGGAATGTGTTTGAGGTATAACAGCCATCATTTTCTAAATTAACTTACACATGAAACAGAAATAGATCCACAGGCATAGAAAACAAACTTCTGGATACCAAAGGGGAAGGAGGGAGGGATAAACTAGCAGGCTGGGATTAACATATACACACTGCTATATAGTGGCTTAGATGGTAAAGAATCCACCTGCAACGCAGGAGACCCAGGTTCGATCCCTGGGTGGGGAAGATTCCCTGAAGAAGGGAATGGCTAACCACTCCAGTATTCTTGCCTGGGAAATCCAATGGACAGGGGAGCCTGGAGTGCTATAGTCCGCGGCATCACAAAGAGTTGGACACAGCTGAGCAACTGACACTTTCACTTTTTCACCCACGCAGCCAGAAACGGGAACAGTGCGCTGTCTGACGATGCTGGCTGTACTCCTTGCTGGTGAAGATGTTGTATTTCTAAGCGTTGGGGCTTGTGTAACTGCGTTTGTTTTTCTTTCTGAGTTAAGGAGGTCATGGTCAGTCTGTAGCATCACATCCCCTGTTATTCCAGTCAACTGGGTAACATGCCTGCATGGTAATGTCACTCTGTCTCCGCCTCAGAGTCTTCATCCACATACAACTCTGGGCAGCCACCTCCTGTAGATCCTAAGGAAATCCACTTGCCACCCCCTGGTCCGGAGAATGTGATGACAGGATATGAGTAGCCAGGAACTGACTTTTTAAAAAGGTTGCTTGCCATTTACAGGAACATGGAGAGAGTCAGAGATGGCCATACTAGGTGAGGTAAGTCAGACAGACAAAGACAAATATCATATGACGTTACTTATGTGTGGACTGTTTCCCTGGTGCCTCAGAAGGTAAAGAATCTGCCTGCAATGCAGGAGGCCCAAGTTTGATCCCTGGGTCAGGAAGATACACTGGAGGAGGGCATGACAACCCACTCTGGTCAGTCTGTAGCATCACATCCCCTGTTATTCCAGTCAACTGGGTAACATGCCTGCATGGTAATGTCACTCTGTCTCCGCCTCAGAGTCTTCATCCACATACAACTCTGGGCAGCCACCTCCTGTAGATCCTAAGGAAATCCACTTGCCACCCCCTGGTCCGGAGAATGTGATGACAGGATATGAGTAGCCAGGAACTGACTTTTTAAAAAGGTTGCTTGCCATTTACAGGAACATGGAGAGAGTCAGAGATGGCCATACTAGGTGAGGTAAGTCAGACAGACAAAGACAAATATCATATGACGTTACTTATGTGTGGACTGTTTCCCTGGTGCCTCAGAAGGTAAAGAATCTGCCTGCAATGCAGGAGGCCCAAGTTTGATCCCTGGGTCAGGAAGATACACTGGAGGAGGGCATAACAACCCACTCCGGTGTTCTTTCCTGGAGAATCCCCGGACAGAAGAACCTGGTGGTCCATGAGGTCATGAAGTCAGACATGACTGACTATTGTAAAAAAAAAAAAAAAAAAGAAAGAAACAAATGTACTTATTTACAAGACAGAAATAGACCTACAGACACAGAAAACAAACTTATGGTTACCAAAAGGAAAAGGTGGTGGTGGGGTGATAAATTAGGAGTTTGAATGAACATATACACTCCTATCTATAAAATATATAATCAGTAAGGACCTATCATATAATACAGAGAATTATAGTTAATATTTTATAATAACTTATAAGGGAAAATAATCTAAATATACATATGTATCCATGTGTGCTAAGTTGCTTCAGTTGTGTCTGACTCTTTGCGACTCTATGGACTGTTGCAGGCCACACTCCTCTGGCCGTGGGATTCTCCAGGCAGGAATACTGGAGTTGGTTGCCATGCCCTCCTCCAGGGGAATCGAACCCACATCTCTTATGTCTCCAGCATAAACAGGCGGGTTCTTTAACACTAGTGCCACCTAGGAAGCCCCATAAATGTGTGTGTGTGTTTGTGTTTGTGTAACTGATTCACTTTGCTGTACACTTGAAACTAATAACACATTGTAAATCAGCTATCAGTTCAGCGCTCAGTTGTGTCTGACTCTTTGCAACCTCATGGACTGCAGCACGCCACGCCTCCCTGTCCATCAGCAGCTCCCAGGCCTCACTATCACCAACTCTCATGTCCATCGAGTCGGTGATGCCATTCAACTATCTCATCCTCTGTCATCCCCTGCTCCTCCCACCTTCAATCTTTCCCAGCTATACATCCAAAAAAAAAAAAAAAAATGTTGGCTTACAATGGCTTCCTGGACTGTGGCACCTCACCCATCAACTGTCGGTAGATTTTTATCAGTGACACAAGCACTGTTTGTTGTTGAACTTTTCCTGCTGATAGTCCTCTTTCTTGAAATATCCTTCATGTCCATAGCTGTTCTCCTTTCTCCTGGAGAGAAGGTCATGAGGCTGACGGGATGTACAGGGAAGGTCAGGGGTTGTCACTGTGCCTTGGCTGGTGTGGAAGGAATGGCCCACTTCGCCCTCATGCCCTCCCCCAGTGTTGAGCCGTGAGATCCTGCTCGTTCTAACCGTCGATGACTCTCTTCAACCACAAGCCAAGGAGATGCACAATCAACTATAATCTAGCTAATAGCACGATTCTGTGCTGGTTGGTGTGCTCCATGCTTCAGATCCATTTTAATTTTCATTCTCCACTGCAGCCTTGCAAGGTGGGTAAGTAGTATTATCTTCATTGAGGAGGTGTAGAAAAGGAGGCTTGGGGATGTTGAAGAACTCCCCCAGAGTTATACAAGAGGCAGCAGAGGCAGGATCGGAAGCCGGGCCCTTGTGGCTCCGATGTCCATGATTTGTTCCATGATCTTAAACCAGACGGCTTGGAAAGCTCATCCTTTGTGCCTTGGCAGAGACTGGGTGATGGCACCATCTGTTTACCATGTCGCCTCTCTTCGGGGACAACCTGCTCTCCTCCAGTCTCCCCTGCAAGCAGTGTCCCAGGGAGGGTCCAGACTGTCACCACTGGCTGGGCTAGACCTGTGCAAAGAGACCCAGTCAGAACCAAAGGCGGGTCTGACAGGTGAGTCTTGAGCAATGGAGGTGGAAACGCAGCAGAAACGGCATGCTGGAAGCCCCTGGCTGTGCTTTACCTGAGACAGGCTTCTTCTGTTCTGTTTCATGGCAGAGGAACAAGTTTGGGGTTATTTTAGCTGGGAAGGGGACTGGAAGAGCTGAGGGTGGCTGCAAAGGAGGTTAAGAAAGTTAAAGACTAGATTCAGGTGGGCTGGACTGTGGCATTCAAGAGGCTAACAAGCTGAAGTCAGGAAAAGTTGTCCTGTCATTTGTGCTCAAACTACTGTGATGTTATTGTCATTGTGTGCGTGTGTGTGTGTGTGTGCGCGCGTGTGTGTGTGCGAGCGCGCACGCGTGAGTGCTCAGTTGTGTCCGACTCTTTGCGACCTCATGGACTGCAGGCCATCAGTCTCATCTGGTGAATTGTCCATGCAGTTTACCAGGCAAGAAGACTGGAAAGTGAAAGTGAAAGTCACTCTGGCGTGTCCAGCTCTTGGCAATCTTGTGGACTGTACAGTCCATGGAATTCTCCAGGCCAGAATACTGGGGTGGGTAGCCTTTCCCTTCCCCAGGGGATCTTCCCAACCCAGGGACTGAACCCAGGCCTCCCACATTGCAGGCGGCTTCTTTACCAGCTGAGCCACAGTTGCCATTCCCTTCTCAAGGGGACCCTCCAGACCCAGGGATTGGACCCACATCTCCTCTGCCTCCTGCATTGGCAGACGGGTTCATTACCAGCTGAACCACTGGGGAAGCCCCTGTTGTTGTATATATGAGTGTTAAAAAATTCAGTATGAAGTTACCAGTGTTAATATTGATAATGAAAGTTAATGTCTGTGAGGCTGTTATGGTCCAGGCTCATTTTTTTATTATTAACATCAATTTAACACCCTCAGAAAAGTTATTAGGCTCAACCTCCCCTGCCATAGCTGTCATAATAGCTCCTCTGGTTATAAATTTAGTTTTCAGAAGCGGATCAGCAACAAGACCCTGGCTGTAAACAGTCCTGAATACTGTGTGATCGTTGCTTTGGCCAAGAAAACGAGTATCAGTGAGACCATGTCTCAGCCATTGGTTCAGAAGCACGGGCTTCAGGCAGAATTACTGTTAATGATCTGAATTATATATTTAGGTTGGAAATAAATGATTTTACTCAAAACCTCATCCCAGGGACTGTGAAGAGCATTCTTCCCTTTGTTTAGGATGTGTTGACAACCTGATAAAGGACTCAGGCACCTGCCGTATTTCCTATGTGATACTGATCCATACCCATCCATCAGGTGTTTTCTTGGTCTGGTGGCAGGGGGCTGATGAATCCACAAAAGCCTATGAGAGTATGCTGGTCTGAGGACCTGTACTCTCTTCCTCAGCCAGGCCACTGTCCCCAGAACATCTGCCCGTGTGCAGTCTGGTGGCCTCAGGCCAGCACTGTCAGCCAAAGATAAGGGGTGACATACTTCTGGGATATCCTTGACTACTGTTGCTGTTGTTGTTCAGTTGCTCAGTTGTATCTGACTCTCCGCAACCCATGGACTGTAGCCCTCCAAGCTTCTCCATCCGCGGGATTCTCCAGGCGAGAATACTGGAGTGAATTGCCATTTCCTTCTCCAGGGGATTTTGCAACCCAGCGGTCGAAACTGAGTCTCCTGCATTGGCAGGCCGATTCTTTATGGCTCAGCCACCTGGGACAGCTGATTTTATTTAAATCTAAAAATTTTTAAAACACCATGGTAGAATTTCTGGGACCCCAAGAGTTTGAACTACCATGACAATGTCCTCCACTCCAAATAGTATAGCTTGGCGTTCAGACGTGACTGCTCTCACTGCAGGTCTCAGCTTGAGAGAGGAGTCCTCTGCATTTCAAAGTGGTTTTCAAGGGTTTACTTGGATATGGGCAGCCCTCCTTGCAGCTCCCCGAGTGGCGCTGGTGGTAAAGAACAGTAAAGACTGTCAATGCAGGAGATGTAAAGCGATGTGGGTTCGATTCCTGAGTCAGGAAAATCCCCTGGAAGAGGGCATGGCAACCCACTCCAGCACTCTTGCCTGGAGAATCCCATAGACAGAGGAGCCTGGTGGGCTACAGTCCATGGGGTCACAAAGAGTCAGACGAGACTGAAGTGGATCAGCACGCGTGCACGCACACAGCCCTCCCACAGTTTTAGGATGTAGGTGATGCTGGGATTTGGGTGGTGGTAGGTGGTATTGCCCGCTCGTGGGTGGTGCCTTCAAATGGGAAATGTCCTGATGTTTTTGACCTATCTTTGGCCTAAGGCATTGAGCTTGAATCCCGAAGCTCCGTTTTTTATCCTCAAGCTGGTTCCAATGCACAGCCTTCTCTGTCCCTTGGGGTGCCCTGTAGCGATAAGGGGGAAAATCGGCACCTTTTTGTTAAGCATCACTGAAGCCTGACCTGCTTTCTGTGTTGCTGAGCCGGGTGTGTTAGCTTCTGAAGGAAGGACTCACACATCTCAGGGTCACTTCAGTACAACTCTGGCAGCCTGCTGGCAGCAGAGAGTGAGAAAAACAGTCACCAATTGTGCAGCAAAGATTAGGGAGCTCCGGAATGATGAAAGGAATGGAGTGAGGATCTGCTGGTTACACAGAGCTGAGTCAGGCATGGTCTGGGTCTTCAGAGTGGCACATGTCAAGGTGGGATTCAACATGCCTGGGTTTTATTAGGGAAAACTACCGAGTGAGAGAGGGCGTCAGTGGAGGGAGGGAGCCTGTGTCCTGGGCTCAGGATGGCAGTCTCTGGAAGGTTCTACGGGGCTGTTGGGCATCACCTGTGTCTCCCAGGAACAAGGTTGCCTGGGGCATTGGCTGGAGCAGCCCCTGGGAAGTGCAGTCTTGTGGAAACATGGATTTCAAACTCTAACATCTGGGGGTGAGATTTGGACTATAAAGAAAGCTGAGCACCGAAGAATTCGTGCTTTTGAACTGTAGTGTTGGAGAAGACTCTTGAGAGTCTCTTGGACTGCAAGGAGATCCAACCAGTCCATCCTAAAGCAGATCAGTCCCGAGTGTTCATTGGAAGGACTGATGTTGAAGCTGAAACTCCAATATTTTGGCCACTTGATGCGAAGAGCTGATTCATTTGAAAGGACCTTGATACTGGGAAAGACTGAAGGCAGGAGGAGAAGGGGATGACAGAGGATGAGATGGTTGGATGGCATCACTGACTCAACCAGCATGAGTCTGAGCAAGCTCCAGGAGTTGGTGATGGACAGTGAGGCCTGGCATGCTCCAGTCCATGGGGTCGTAAAGAGTCAGACACAACTGAGTGACTGAACTGAACTGAATGGAACTGAACTGAAGGGGCCTCCCAGGGCCTGCCAGAGTCTAGTTCTTGGGGCTTCAGTTTCTTTCATTTAAAACAGAGAGTGTTTCTTCATGAAATAACCATTTTATTTTGGAGTCTGGCTACATCGTGGAGTCCCAAAGGGAAACAGGAGGGGCCAGGTGCCGGCAGTCTGGGGGTACGTCCCCACCAACCTCCGTGCATTTTCCAGGCTTCCCAGGTCCACGGACCACAGAGCCTGCTGGCCTTCGGTCCCAAGGCTATTGGTCAAGGTCGTCCTCTGCAAGCGAGTCCTGGCTGTTTGCAGCTTTGTCCTTCAGGAACAGCCTTGTTGCCTCTTCTCCTTGGACAAGTTCAGGCACTTTGGCTCATGTTTGTCTGCCAAGTTTGCAACAAGAGGGAACAGACACACCTGTTTTGGTGAAAGTGGGGCTCCCACCTGCTGCTTCCATACCCAGCCTGCCATGAGTCTTCTCTGCACCTGTTGGATGTGACTCAGGGCAGTATATCCAACCTCTCTGTGCCTCAGTCCTTATTTGTAAACAGGGGGTTGAGGAGCAGTTAGTAACTATTAGGAGTGTTTTAAGGGTTGACTGTAATAATATAAGCAAGCTCTTAGCACAGTGTTCAGTAGATGTCAGCTATTATTAGGTTGGACTATTTAGAACTGCTACCTTTCTAAGTCAAAAGTCATTAAATTTTGGCAGTTTCATATGACTGAACCAAGAATTATCATCGGACAAAGCTTTTGGGGTAGGAAATTCCCCTACCATCTGCAGGATGTGAGCTTGCCAGGCAGAGCAGCTGGCCTGGGCTGCTTCTGCCTCCTTCTCTGTACTCAGTGTGTGATCTCCAAAACTCAGTAACTCCAAGAGAAGGCGGGTCTTCGGTGGGAACAAGAGTTGGCTCTGCCTCCCCGGTTCCTCACCTCCTCTTCACGGTGATCGGCGTTCAGAGAGGTGACCTTGGACTACCGGAGGCAGCCCCAAGGTGGGTGCTCTGCATGTGAGAGGGGACGGCCCGTTCCTTCCCAAGTCTACATCAAGGTGAGCCCTTCCACTCTGGAAATCAGCCCTGGTATTAGAGTTCTCCAGAGAAACACGATCCTAGTGACAAGACAAAGAATCGAGGGACACACTCGCATGACATCTGTGGGGACGTGTCACCCCCTCGGCGTGTCACTAGCATCCATACATTTCTGCATCTGTGCTGTCCTAAGTCACTGCAGTCGTGTCCGACTCTGTGTGACGCTATGGACTGTGGCCCAGGCCCCTCCGTCCATGGGCTTCTCCGGGTGAAAATACTGGAGTGGATTGCCCTGCTCTCCTCCAGGGGATCTTCCTGACTCGGATCGAACCCGCGTCTCTTATGTCTCCTACATTGGCAGACAGGTTCTTTAACACTAGCGCCACCTGCAAAGCACCCCTTTCCTTTTCTTTCATTTAAAACAGAGAGTGTTTCTTCATGAAATAACCATTTTATTTTGGAGTCTGGCTACATCGTGGAGTCCCAAAGGGAAACAGGAGGGGCCAGGTGCCGGCAGTCTGGGGGTACGTCCCCACCAACCTCCGTGCATTTTCCAGGCTTCCCAGGTCCACGGACCACAGAGCCTGCTGGCCTTCGGTCCCAAGGCTATTGGTCAAGGTCGTCCTCTGCAAGCGAGTCCTGGCTGTTTGCAGCTTTGTCCTTCAGGAACAGCCTTGTTGCCTCTTCTCCTTGGACAAGTTCAGGCACTTTGGCTCATGTTTGTCTGCCAAGTTTGCAACAAGAGGGAACAGACACACCTGTTTTGGTGAAAGTGGGGCTCCCACCTGCTGCTTCCATACCCAGCCTGCCATGAGTCTTCTCTGCACCTGTTGGATGTGACTCAGGGCAGTATATCCAACCTCTCTGTGCCTCAGTCCTTATTTGTAAACAGGGGGTTGAGGAGCAGTTAGTAACTATTAGGAGTGTTTTAAGGGTTGACTGTAATAATATAAGCAAGCTCTTAGCACAGTGTTCAGTAGATGTCAGCTATTATTAGGTTGGACTATTTAGAACTGCTACCTTTCTAAGTCAAAAGTCATTAAATTTTGGCAGTTTCATATGACTGAACCAAGAATTATCATCGGACAAAGCTTTTGGGGTAGGAAATTCCCCTACCATCTGCAGGATGTGAGCTTGCCAGGCAGAGCAGCTGGCCTGGGCTGCTTCTGCCTCCTTCTCTGTACTCAGTGTGTGATTCTCCAAAACTCAGTAACTCCAAGAGAAGGCGGGTCTTCGGTGGGAACAAGAGTTGGCTCTGCCTCCCCGGTTCCTCACCTCCTCTTCACGGTGATCGGCGTTCAGAGAGGTGACCTTGGACTACCGGAGGCAGCCCCAAGGTGGGTGCTCTGCATGTGAGAGGGGACGGCCCGTTCCTTCCCAAGTCTACATCAAGGTGAGCCCTTCCACTCTGGAAATCAGCCCTGGTATTAGAGTTCTCCAGAGAAACACGATCCTAGTGACAAGACAAAGAATCGAGGGACACACTCGCATGACATCTGTGGGGACGTGTCACCCCCTCGGCGTGTCACTAGCATCCATACATTTCTGCATCTGTGCTGTCCTAAGTCACTGCAGTCGTGTCCGACTCTGTGTGACGCTATGGACTGTGGCCCAGGCCCCTCCGTCCATGGGCTTCTCCGGGTGAAAATACTGGAGTGGATTGCCCTGCTCTCCTCCAGGGGATCTTCCTGACTCGGATCGAACCCGCGTCTCTTATGTCTCCTACATTGGCAGACAGGTTCTTTAACACTAGCGCCACCTGCAAAGCACCCCTTTCCTATATCTGCCTGCAAAGCCCCCCTGTCCTACATCTGTATCTATATATCTTGGTGTTGTTCAGTTGCTCAGTCATGTCTGACTCTTTGTGACCCCATGGACTGTAGCCCACCAGGTTTCTCTGCCCATGGCATTTTGTAGGTAAGAATACTGGAATGGGTTATCACTTCCTACTCCAAGATACCTGTATCTAGATATCTCTATGTCTATGTCTGTACCTATATCTATATGGTAAAATCTATCTAGAACATAAGCAGGAGTGTTGGCCTTTGCCAGGAGTTGGGATAGTTCAATTCTAACAAGACAGGAGGCATTTCAAATGAACACAGATGCAAGGTTAACATCGGAGGAGTCAGAACAAGCCTTGTCTGGAACACTGAGTTTCCCCCAGTCTCACGGAGTCCCTCCAGGGCAGCGGAGCAGTGAGCGTAGACTTGGAGTTCAAGCGAGTAAAACAAAGTAGAAGCAGAGGTGAGGGAGGGAGGAAGTGATTATGCTGATTGACCATGGACTTGACATTTGGTCAATAAGTCAGCGAGGACAGTAGGTGAGGAACAGGCAGAGCCAGGATGGCTAGGTGGTCAGTGCTGCTGGGGCTGAGGGACTGGATAAGGTAAATCCATAGAAGGATGTGTAGGAAGTCCAAAATGAGCTTGAGGCTAAATTTCCAAGGTACCAGTGACAGTGAACTGGGAGTCAACTAATGATGATGACGAACAGGTCAGAGAGTGGCATGGCCAAGTGGGCTGAAAATCAAAGTTAGTTGTTTTGACGGAAAAGAAAGGAAGCTAGTGTGCAGATGTCAAATGCTGCTGATAGATCATCCCCGCCTCCAGGCCAGGTGTTGCAAACAA
The DNA here is from genome assembly GCA_006408675.1 of Madoqua kirkii. Classification (NCBI taxonomy): domain Eukaryota; kingdom Metazoa; phylum Chordata; class Mammalia; order Artiodactyla; family Bovidae; genus Madoqua; species Madoqua kirkii. The sequence continues at coordinate 24,443 of SJYC01002244.1, forward strand.
GGGATGCAGAAGAGAAGACTTGACGAGGAGGAGGCAAAGCTTTGTCCCTGAGAGGGGGGTGGCAGGTCTCAGGAGAGGAAGAGAAGGAGGAGACAATACTGAGGCAAGAAAGGATTTGGGTGTACAAGCACACTTTGCTTAGCGCCATATACCTCTCAGCTTGATGGCATTCTCTGTTTCTCATTGCTTTGTCCGATCTGGAAGGATCATGTGGCTCTCAGAGAAATTAACAGGTTACCAGACTGAACACGTGATGAGTTTGTCCAAATATGTGATCACACTGTTTTAAGGTCTTGCCAAACACAAGAAGGATGATCAAACGTCCAGTGAACACAAAATCATGTTCAGTCTTACTAGAATCACATAAATAGAGATTATCAGAATGCAAAGACAAGAAAGACCAATTTTTCTGGCATTAGAGAAAGTCAAGGAGCACTTTCACATACTGTTATTTGGAGTGTCAATTGACGCAGTCATTTGAAGGGCAGTTTAGCGAAAACTATGAAAAATTAAAATGAATATACCCTTTAATTGGCTCATATCCACTTTTAGGAAGTTAACACAAAGGAAAACTGCAGTTATACAGGAGAGTCTACAGTGTTCATAACACAAAATGATTGCTGATGTGTCAAATGACTATCAAAACAAATGCTCAAGTGCAGGTGATAACTCCAGACAATGGACTAACATATAGCTTCAGAATGGATGAAGCAGATCCCTTTCTCTGTATTTTTAGAAACAGGCTCACACTTACCCCAGTGTCAGCTATCTTATGAAGAAGAGAATGATGTACTGTCTTGACCTAGAAGAATGAGACATGTTATTAATGAAAAAAGAAGCAAGTTATAAAATAGTCTATGTGCATGAACTCTCTTGTCAAGACACATAGAAAGTGCTCAAATTAATGATTGCTATCATTATTAGTATACTTTACATAAGAGACATGTATTGCTTTTATATTCAGAAAAGAAATAGAATTTTAAATGTTTCCTTTTTAAGGAACCTCTTTGGGACACAGCCCTGGAGAGACGTAGCCTCATCTCCGCATAGAAGTGGCTGAAATTAATGAAAGAATGGAGTGATCAGTGTCGGTGGAGAATTAAATGGATTCCTGTGGCTGTTAGTTGATTTGAATCTAAAATCAACAAAAGGTTTCCTTTTAGTTCACAGGAAGCCAAGCAAGCCTGTGACATTTTATTCCGCATTTTATAAATTGCTGATGTCTCTAGTGTACAATCACTTACACCTCGTGGTATGAGAGAGGGCGGTGGCTGAACTGCTCCACGGCCAGGGGTTCCCTGCCTGTTGAAAGTCGAGGTGCCGCAGCACTTTCAGCCTCGAAGAGGAGACAGGGGACCAAGGAGGGATGAAGCTGTGGCCACTTTTATCCCCAAACAACACCTGGTGACCACGTGGGCCAAGGAAGGCAACCCCCTCTCGGGGTGGGGGCTAAAACAGAGACTAGAGGAGAGTTGATGGAGCAGGCTAAGATACTGACAGCTGGGCCCAGTGCCCTTACATCCCAGCAAGATGTTTTGATTTTCAGCCCCCCTACGCCCTAAGAATCAGAGACAATTCCTTTCCATTTTGCATTTCAAACCAAGGTGAGATGGCATGTTTTCTATGGAAAGCAGGAGTCAGGAGGCAATTCTATTTATGGGATAAACTTTCTGGTACGTTTGCCTGGAAAATATAATGGACAGAGGAGCCTGGCATGTTATAGTCCATGGGGTCGCAAGGAATCGGCCACAACTGAGCGACTTCACTTGCTTTCACTTTTGGACACTAAAGAACTCTACACTTTGGGATACTGAACAAAATTTTAAATTGTCTGCCCGGGTCTTAGACCTACGAAGAACCCCTCCCCACTTACCCACCTCACTCCCTTTTTGTCTCTGCATGTCTTTTTTTCTCCTTAGGAAAAATGCTGCTTGTGATCACAACCATTGTCTTTGAACCATGTATATTGAGAGAACACGTGTGTGCAATCCTTTTCGTAATTTAAATCCTGTCGAAACGAGAATCTGAGTTCTTGTCCTCGAAGCAGAAGAATGAAGTCCACGGACACGCAGATATGTGCACAGGCAGAGTTTTAGTTCAGAGGGTAGAAGTACAAAGCTCTCAGCACAGACACTGAGAGGGGGGAAATCGTCCTGAAATAGCAGCAATCACAACACTTTATATCTTTGCCAGTACTGACCCCTTCAGTTTGGGCCGGTTTAGGGGTCCTGAAGTATGCAATTCCTGAGCAACCAGTCTATAAAAGCCATCAGGCCGAGTCTGTCAGTTTTGTGGCCTTTTTTGACCTCTCAGTCCTTGAGCTTTCCTAAGACACTGAGCCTCCATCCCCTGACCTTTCCTCGCGATCTCAGGCCATGGTTTAAGGACCAGATGTGTCTTAATGTTGACTGTTCACCTGTTACTTTCTTTCTCGATAAGTTGGACATCGGTTGCTGATTGTCCTGTCAAGGATTTGAGTGTTTTATGGCCTCCAGGCCAGGGAGGCATCCTTCTGAATGTCGAGAAAACTAAAACAGTGATTATGGTTATGGGTTACGGGGGCAAGACACTTACGTGAGAGAATTGAATTTTCAAAAGAAGAAACTGAGGCTTTAAACTTACACTGACTGCCTAATAAGTTTCTGCCTCGCTATGCTCTTAACTCATTAGACTCGGTGAAGTGATCTCAGTTCACAAGACCATTTGGGAGGGGCTGGATGGAAGAGGGAATGCCCAGTATGGGAGGATGGTTTGAAGTAGCAACTTTCCTCAAGTTTTTTGTTTTGCCTCTGCTTGTATCTGTCCCCTACATATAGCAAAAGTCACAGTCAGCAACCGTTGCACAAATTCTCCTCCTGTGGCTTCTGGCATGCGCAGTGGTACATTATTTTATAGTCTCTCTGTTTGTACTGACATCTCATATGGTGGCCTCTTAAGAGTACAAGGATGTGAGTATTTAACCTGACAAAGAGTAGAGCCCTGGACTCATGTATTTCGGATAAAGGCTTCTAGCCATCCTTTCTTATTTACATGCAGGAGGCATTCTTCTTGAGCCCTCTATAATGCTAAATTCATTTCTCATCTCTCTTTAGCCAAAAGACCTTTGAGAAAACATATAATGTCCCTTTCACTGAATTTTGGAACAAAGAAACTATGAATTAGAAGGAAATATGGATTTCTGGCTTGGGTAAACTATCAGCTTAGGACATATTTATATGCTTTCTTGACCTCCAATCCCTAAAGAAGACCAAACTCATGCCACAAAAGGCCAATAAAAGTTTATTTTCCTTGGCTTGTGTGCCTTCTGGTGTTACTTTTTCTCTAGTGAAGTTTAGGTTTGTACATTGTATTGGATGGAGCGTTCGTTACTGAAGAAAAATTAATGAAATAAAGTGATTCGTTAGTGTGAAATTGTGCAGGACCCCGTGGGGTTCCTGGACATGGAACCCCTTCTGTCCCCTTTCTTGACAGGGATTAGATATCAACCTCCTTGACTTTGCCTGAGTTCCAAAGAGCAGATTTGCACAGTTGCTAATCAGGGAAGCGAGGGTATGCAGAGACAAGGGACAATCAGCCAAGAAACAGCATTGCAGTTTTGGGGCAGATCCTGGTTTCATGTCAAGAGATACAAATAATGATATCTTTGAGCTCTTTGTAGAACTAAAACCCACACCAAATGGAAGATGTCAGTACCCTTCATTCTAGATTAAACAAACTAGAGTAGCTCTTCCAGAAGACCATCTGAGGCCAGATTAAAGGAACATAGAATCTCATCAGAGTGTTGCTGCTGCTGTTCAGTCGCTCAGTCATGTCTGACTCTCTGTGACCCCATGGACTGCAGCACGCCAGGCTTCCCTGTCCTTCACCATCTCCCAGAGCTTACTCAAACTCAAGTCCATCGAGTTGATGGTGCCATCCAACCATCTCATCCTTTGTTTACCCTTCTGCCCCTGCCTTCTATCTTTCTCAGCAGCAGGGTATTTTCGGATGAGCTGGCTCTTTGCATCAGATGGCCAAAGCACTGGAGCTTGTTTCAGCATCAGTCCTTCCAATGATTATTAAGGGTTGATTTTCTTTAGAATTGACTCGTTTGATCTCATTGTAGTCCAAGGGACTCTCAGGAGTCTTCTTCAACACCACAGTTCAAAAGCATCAATTCTTCAGGGCTCAGCCTTTTTTATAGTCCAACTCTCATATCCATACATGACTAGTGGAAAAACCACAGTTTTGACTAGATGGACCTTTGTTAGCAAAGTAATGTCTCTGCTTTTTAATATATTGTCTAGGCTGGTCATAGCTTTTCTTCCAAGGACCAAGTGTCTTTTAATTTCATGGCTACAGTCACCATCTGCAGTGATTTTGGAGCCCAAGAAAATAAAGTCTGCCACTATTTCTATTGTTCCCCCTTCCATTTGCCATGAAGTGATGGGACCGGATGCTATGATTTTAGTTTTTTGAATGTTGAGTTTTTAGCCAGCTTTTTTACTCTTATCTTTCATCTTCTTCAAGAATCTCTCTAGTTCCTCTTCGCTCATCAGATTACCTAAGACCAGATTAAAGGAGTGGTGGCACTGGACAAACTCTGATCCTTTTCAGCCCCCCGCCTCCCCCCTGCCTCCACTGTAACCATTGCTATAAAATACTTACCAAATCCTCCCAGGTAGGTCTGGACAACTCTGAGGGCATAAGTCTCCTGTATCCCCCTTTCCCTGGCAAAGCAATAAAGCTATTCTTTTCAACTTCACCCAACACTCTGCTTCCAAAATTTGATTTGGCATTTGTTCACAGAGGCCAAGATTTTGTCAGTGGTGGAAGCAAATTATTAGCAAGTTATTAGCAAATTGTTTTGGTGATGCTTGTGAGGAGTCGATATTTCAACAGGTACAATGTAGATTCCCTTTCTGTGGCCACCCTGCATAAATGTTGCCAAAATCTTGGCTCTCCGTACACCAAGGCCAAATAGAAATAATCATGGAGATATAGTCATGCAGGAGAAGGGAAGAGTGGCTTTATTACTTTGCCAGAAAAAGGGAAAACACAGGAGGCTGGAGTCTCAAGAACTGTGCCTCCCTTTCTGGTGAGTAGAGAGAGGTTATACGGTCAGGTAAGGGTATAGGATAGGGACCAAGGTAGTAAAAGTCTTGCATTCTTCTTTCTTCTGCAAAGTTTTCAAAAGGGTAATATTGCGGGCAAGATTCAAGTGTGTGCAAGATCTTGGGTGGTCTGGTCTCCTAATTCTTGATGAGCCTCTCTGATCTCTTTAATATTGTCTCAGGCAGTTTCGTGGCTGCTCCACCTTTGATCAACAACTGTTCTGCCTTTTGGAACTCAGGAGGTCATGGAGCCTGAAGTTTGCCTATAAGAAACAAGGGACCCAAAGACTTCCACGTCCAGAAGACCCACAGGCCCTGTTTGGTATCATAAACAGGATGGACCTTCCACCTAAAATCTGGTTTGGATTCTGAGACTCAGGAGGTCATGTACACCAAGAGGGTATAAAGAGATTATCAGCCACATAGTGAGGCTTTCTGGAAGCATGAGACAGATTCCTAAGCAGGTCAGATAATGGTTTAAGAAAGTAGACAACATTGTCATGGTCTTTATGGTGGTTAGGAGCTGGGGCTAGAGGGTTCCCTTTTATAGTCCAGAGCTTGTATTGTTGTAGCCACACGTTATGGGAAACAAACTCACTCAGAAGGACAATGCAGATGGTGGAGTGCAGTTTATTACACCAGTGGGCCCAAGGCAATCTCCTCTTAGCCAAGGACCCTGATCAGTTTTTATGAAAACCTTATATACACTAAGTGTACGTGCTCAAATCCACCTTCCCGAATTCTCTGAAATTAGTCTGTACAAAGGAAAAGAAAGATAGAATCAAAGTTAACCCATGATTCATACGCCTTAAACCTGTGATTCGTATGTCTTAAGCCTAAGTAATTAACAGTGGACAATTATCAATAGGCCTGTGGTCATACCCCAATAAGCATACATGATTCTATTCAGTTACACAGATAATTAGGGTATTCTTTTGGGCCACAGAGAGTCTAGGTACAAGCCCTGGGGCTCTTCCATGGGGGGGAGGGGGTCTGGTTTTCCAGTTGGTGTGTCATTTCCACAGATACTGGGCATATGCTCAAAGTCCACAGTCCAGCCCAAGGTGGAGTCCTGCTTTCAAGATGGAGCCTGTTCTGTCTGTTTGCTCCTTCAGTATAGTCTGAATTTCCCAAGGGCACCAGAGAATGGAACACTTAGACTTTCTTAGCTGCCCAAATGTGGAGCAGAAGGGAAAGAGGGTGTGATGGGGTCTCAGAGTTGTCAGCAAGAGTCAAGAATGAAGTCAGACCCTGCATTAAATCCTTAGCCATGCTCTCCCATTTGCCCCCTCTCTCCCTCTTTCAGCTTCTAAAGGATTAATGACTACTCTGCCCACATTTGCAGAGTGTGGAGGGAATATAGGCATTAAAAGTTGTTACACTTGTTTTTTTTTTTACATTTGTTGATAAAAAATTAATCAGTCAGTTTAAGAAAGAATTCAAAAATTTTATCTGAGCCAAAGTTGAGGATTATAACCCTGGAAGAACATCTCAGAAAATTCTGAGAATTGTTCCACTGGTTAGAAATCAAGGCATGGTAATATATATATATATTGAGACCAAGGGCTGTAACAAATGATGTATTATTGACACAGTCCAGATCTAAGCCCCCCTCGTAGTGGGTCATGTGATACCTCACAAGCTCAAGAAGGTATACTGTCTTTTAAGGAGTTGCTTTGTTTATGCTGGGAGAATGTTTCATTTTGTGGTTGAACAGGTATTGCTGCTGAAGAGCAAGGTTTGGTTTACGCATAAGAAAGATACAAAATGCTCAGTGGTGGGAGCAGAAGGCCAAAGGGCAGAGAATTGTCTTTAAATTGTTCTTGTCTTGCCATAAAATATAAAATTTATTTCACATACTCACCATTGATAAGAATTCAATAGAAATACTAGCATGTAGTACTGATTTTAGAAACAAAACTGCTGTTGAAGGAGGAAACAGAACAGGCTCCATCTTGAAAACAGGACTCCACCTTGGGCCAGACTGTGGACTTTGAGCGCTATGCCCAGTATCTATGGAAACGACATACCAACTGGAAAACCAGGCCCCCAGAAGGAAGAGCCCCAGGGCTCTCCATTGCCCAAAAGAATACCCTAATTTTCTGTGTAGCCAAATAGAATCATACATTCTATTATGCTTATTGGGGTATGACCACAAGCCTATTGATAACTGTCCAATGTTAACTAACTAGGCTTAAGGATGAATCACGGGTTAACTTTGATTGTATCTTTCTTTTTCCTTTGTTCAGACTAGTTTCAGGGACTTCTGGGGAGGTGGATTTGGACACCTATGCTATAATAATAAGGTTTTCATACAAACTGATTGGGGTTCTTGGCTAAGAGGAGACTCTGCCTTGGGCCCGCGGGTGTAATAAACTGCACTCCACTATCTGCATTGTCCTTCTGAGTGAGTTTGTTTTCCAGAACATGTGGCTACAACTCTGTGGTGGACAGACCTTGGGGTTACTCCCAATTGACCTGTCTTCTGGTATTTGTGCCCTTTATAGAAGCACAAGCTGGAATCAAGATTGCTGGGAGAAATATCAATAACCTCAGATATGCAGATGACACCACCCTTATGGCAGAAAGTAAAAAGGAACTAAAAAGCCTCTTGATGAAAGTGAAAGAGGAGAGTGAAAAAAGTTGGCTTAAAGCTCAACATTCAGAAAACGAAGATCATGGCATCTGGTCCCATCACTTCATGGGAAATAGATGGGGAAACAGTGGAAACAGTGT
>SJYC01002248.1:0-17410 GCA_006408675.1 Madoqua kirkii
GTGAGTCTCCAACCTTTGGTTTTGGATTAGTTAGGAATGGTAAGATGTAACAGAAGTGCTTTATCAGGGTAATTTTACTCAAGGATGCTTTAACTTGGGTCCATCAGGTTATATGTTTGCCTATCTTCCTATGGATGGTTCTTTAGTCTGCTGTTTAGCATATTACCTGAGATCCTCTTTAGGAACATGCCTGGCAAAACTTACTTTCAGGGACCACACCAGTGATGGGCTGTTTCTCCTGACTGTGTTTTGAGCTCTGACTGGGATGAGTGGTGTTAGCGACCACAAATTCCTCTTTGGTTGGTGTCTAGGAAGGCCCAAGCTAAATTCCTGCTTCTTCTAGCAAAGTGTATTAGTCCTTGTGGCATTTACTGACCTCATTCTGGCTTCATTTTCTGGTTTCTATTTTTAATTTTACTTTTTTCCCAGTTCCCTACTTGTTTATTTTTATTAACTTAAATCTTGCAATATAGTATCTGCATAAGTCACTTTAATTCCTGAGACTGAGCATAAATAATTATAATAATATGAAAAGGATTTCCTGGATCTTTGTGCCATAGGCACTTAGGAAGTTAGTATTGGATATATACATTTAAGTGTTTAATTGTGAGTTAAAAATTTAGACTCAAGTTTTGAAAATCTAAGGGTTTCTCTTCACTTATACTGCTTAACTTTGTTTCTTGGTCTTTTCTCCTTCAGATTATAATTTGAGAGTATCACCAACTTTTCCCTTCTGATTTGAGCTGAAAAGTAGTGTTTTCTGTTCTTGCAAGGGGTAACTTATCTTTACCAGTAATTCTATTATCTTTCATGTGGAATGATCTTTGAGTATTTGCACAGATTCATTTAAAAATATAAATCTGGTTATATTGGGTTAGTTTTTACTCTGAGTCACAGAAATAAATCTCTTCCTCTCTCTTTTCCTTCAACAGTCAGGCTCTGTCTATATACTAGAAATATGGATTTAAAGATTTATTTGTATCCCAAATAAACTAGAAATCTACTGGAGGTGGGAATTCAATCAGATTTTCACTGTGTAGTGTGATATATGCCCCCACAGGAGGTGAGCACAGTGAAAGGGCCCTACTTTTTGTTGTGGTTGTGGGAACAGCCCTGCTGAGTTGAACTCACTGCATTTCTTTGTTCTGTGTCTGATTGTACTAACATTGTGCAGATCCAGCCTGTGTAAGTGTCCAGCTTCTTGCTTCCTGTTTTGAAGTCAGAGGGTTTGGAATTACATGTTATGCAGATAGCTGCAGCTTCTATTCAGGCAAAAACTCATGATTGCAGGTAACATTTTAATGCCAGAGTTTCCTTAATAAAGTTACTTTTCTATTAATGAGTGATTGGAAGATTGCTTTACTGATCTGGAACCAAAGAATTCTTTTAAAGGAGACAGGGACATTTTTATTTAGTCTCCAGTTAAGAAAGGACATGCTTTACTAAGTGCCTGATCAGTCTACTTTGCAACACTGGCGTTGGTTTACACTGGTGGTTGTGGTAGAGTCTAATGATGGACAGGTCCATTTGCAACATTCTCATCAAGAGGCTGAATCTATCTCTCTAACTGTTGAATCTGGGCTGCTTGGAACTTGCTTTGGTCAATAGAAATGGCAGAAGCAATATAGTGCAAATTCTGTCTGGGCCTCAAGAGGCCTTGCAAGCTTGACTTTATTCTTGGGACTTTTCTGCTATCTTGAATAAGCCTGGGCTCACCTGCTGGATGATGAGATGTGTGGCCCAGTAATCTCTGTCTCTCCATCCACTAGATATGTGTGAAAGGTTATCCTAGGCTATTCAGTCCCCAGCTAATCCATCTGTTGGCCACAAATGCGTTAAGTGGCCAAGATCAGCCAAGCATGGGCAAATCAGTAGGACCACTCAGCTTATAAGAAGTAATAAATGGTTTTTATTTTAAGCCACTAGGGTTTGGGGTTGTTTGATGTGCAGTTAAGGCTAGACAGTAGCAGTGCAGTTTTGACAATCTGCAGCGGATATGCAGGTACCAGTAGACTTCAGAGAAGAGTAGAAGGAAGGAAAAAAGGAAGGAAGGAAGAGAATTAATGAAAAAGGAAGAGGAGTAACATGCACTCCTCAAAAGCTTTTATTTTTTATTTTTTGGTCTGTGCTGGGTCTTCATTGCTACAGGTGAGCTTTTCTCTAGTTGTGGTGAACAGGGGCTACCCTTCATTCCAGTGCATGGGCTTCTCATTGTAGTGACCTCTCCTTCTATAGAGCACAGGCTCTAGATGTACAGGCTTCAGTAGTTGCAGTACTTGGGCTCAGTAGTTGTGGTACTTGGGCTCAGTAGTTGCGGTACATGGGCTTAGTTGCCCTGCAGCAAGTGGGATCTTCCCAGACCAGGGATAGAGCCCACATCCCCTGCATTGGCAGGTAGATTCTTAACCACTGGACCACCAGGGAAATCCTAGATGATGATATTTTAAAATCTAAATTAATGAAGAAATAAGTAAACAGTTTTATGAACATTTTAATAGATTATACATAAAGGAGGAGAGTCAAGCTTCCTAATTAATTATGATTACAAAAAGATTTGTTAAAAGAAGCCAATGATATTTATGGTTTGAATTTTGAAAATAATCAACCTATAATGAGAAAGTATATAATTTTGTTCATTTACTCATATCTATAGGCAACACAAACCTTTATTTACCCCTAGCCCTACCACCCAAAAGATGAGGGCTGACAGTTATTTCTTTATCCCCACTCCTACAACTCAGAAGAAGTGGGGTAGCAGTTCAATTCAACTGACTGCCAAATTAGTTAAATAACCAGATACTGATTATACCAGAAATGGGATTCAAACAGACTCCAGATAATAGACATCTTCTTGGGCTTAAATTTCATTTAACAGAGCCCTTGAGGGTTTCCCTGGTGGCTCAGGTGGTAAAGAATCTGCCTGAAATTCAGTAGACCTGGGTTTGATCCCTGGATCAGGAAGATCCCCTAGAGGAGGGAATGGCAACCTACTCCAATATTCTTGCCTGGAAAATCCCATGGAGCCTGCCGGCCCACAGTCCATGAGGTCACAAAGAGTCAGACACAACTGAATGACTAATACTTTCACTTTCATTTCACTCGATGGACAGATATCTCTACCATCTGCTGAGCCCAGAGCTCAATTAGGGGAAGGTAAAAAGATGTAAAGGAAAAGAGCATGACTTGCCTGGGAGGATGAGGAGTAAAAGGGGCTGCTGGGTCATCAGAAAGTAATGCAGGAGAAGGTGGCACCAGGCAGTACTGGGGAAAGGATTGTGCCCCGGGAGTGGGCAGGGCTGCCACCAACTTGCTGCGGAGCCTTTGAACCATTGATTTAGGCTCTCCAGTCTCAGTTTCCTCATTTATAAACTTTGCACTGAGGAAGTTGTTACATTTCTGGCCTTGAGACAAATTGTGTGTGTCTGTGTGTCTCTGTGTGTGTGTGCAGACTCAGTCATGTCTGACTCTTTGCGACTGTAGCGCGCCATCCTCCTCTGTTCTCGGAATTTTCCAGGCAAGAATATTAGAGTGGGTTGCCATTTCCTACTACAGGGGATCTTCCCAACCCAAGGATCAAACCCAGGTCTCCAGCGTTGACAGGAGTATTCTTTACCCTTAGCGCCACCAGAGAAGTTAGTCTTGTATGAGTGAGAATATGTGCCCTGTGCCTTCAAAGAGGTGATCCTCATGACAGAGTTTCTTTATTATAATGATCCTTTTAGTCCTTAATGTGTTTTGATTGTCTGGTGTATTCACACACTCATGAACAAAACTCAGTCCCTGCCTTTGAGGAACTCAAGTGTACAGTGGAGAGGACCACACAGCACAGGAAGGGCTGAACCCTTCAGGAAGGGGGAAGCCCAGAAGAGAAACTCCTTAAAAAATAGCTGAAGGATGAGTAGCACTAGTTAGGTTAAGTGACATTTGTCACAGCTGTTCATGCATGGATATTCATGCATGGTCTTATCACTTAGTTTTGCTACAAAGATGTGTATGCCCAGAAAACTGTACCTAGGGTACTTTATTAGCTTAGGAATTTGAAGATTTCAGGACTACCTTGAGCTGTTTCAAAACTTTTTATGTACTCGTTGTCATGGAGCCTTGTTTTATTATTTATGAGAACATGGAGAGCCAGCAGACTTAGAGACCTTTAGTCAGTCTTCATCACATCCACTGCAAAGGAGATAATTGCAATTACTGCAGAGATTAATGTGCAGGCAAGCAGCCTTCTCCAACATACTATACAGAAATGCCCAGTCTCCCTGGAGAACAATGAGTGGAAATAGGTTTTAGGGTTTGGTGTGTCTGTGTGTGTGTGTGCGTGCACGCACACTCGTATGTAGGTATGCATTCATTTTAAGACAAGCAAAACCATATTTCAGAAAATTTGGAAAATGACAGACTTCGAATCTTATTTCTCTAACGGTCACTTTTTTGCATTTTGAATATCCTGACAATGCTTTTCATAACAATACTAAGGCATGTTACTGAACTGATCATCCTTTGGCTCAAGATGGAGTGCTCGGAATGATTGGTCTATTTGGGGGCAAGAGGCTGGCAAGCCACAGCTTCTCAGTGCAATCCCTAGCATATCAGGATGGCCGAGGGGTCTAAGGCACCAGACTCAGTTCAGTCCTTTTTGAATAGAAGGAGAAGCATTTATAACCCAGCTTCAATCTACCATGCTCACAGTTTTGCTCCGTGTTGCACCTGAACCCTAAACTTACAGGCTGTACATGCTCGCTTCAAGCGGATGCACTTTCATGTGTCAGCATCAAGGAAGAAGCCCTGGGGCAGGAGGCTAGAGGTGCCTGGCCCTGGCAGGAGGTGAGGTGCTGTCAAGCTGTGTCTGTGTGAAGTTGATATGAATCCACAGAGTTGGTCACTGCCAAGGTGAAGCAAGAGGAAGTGAATTGGAGTTTAAAGGGTATTTGATTCAATCTTTTTGCTTTCTCTTTCTGGTAAGTTAAGAGTGTCCTCCAATATCATCTGGGTAACTGGAGGAAAAAAGACGAATGTCAGTACTGATGATCTATGTTATATCAGGGTATCTGAAGAGCAAATTTTATTGATGAGTTTCACTGACAATGAAAATAATGATGAAATCAAACCTTATAAACATATTCCTTGTACATTAATAGTTATTGAGGCTAAAGGCAAACTTATTCCTGGGATTGCTTTTGAATATTTAAGATGTGGATATATTGAACTGTGGGGATGTGTTCTAGGCTCTCTTTATTTTATTTATGCTTTCTAAAGAGTTTTAAATTTTCTATTCTCTCTGATTTTCTATACCACTCATCATGCTTCTTTCCAATAACTTATTATGTCTTTAGTATTGTTTACTAATAAATTGCCTCAGGAACTGGTGAAACTTAAAACATGCATAGTATGCCCTTAGAAAACAAAAGATACAGAAAATAAGATTTAAAAATTAAATTTGTGTTTATGGAAGGATTCAAAATCTTCTTGATTTAAAGTTTTTAGTGACTTCACTTTTGTGTGTCAGTATCATCTTGAGTGTTGATATGGTCCATATGCCAGAGAAAAGAGAAAAATCCCAGTGCCTTGTATTAGCTTTGGCTGATCATTCCAAACTAGAGTCAGCCACATAGCCCCTGTACAACCACAAGGGGGCAGGAAGTGCCATCCTATGGAATGCCTAAAATGGGCAGAAACGTAAGTATTTGGCAAACAGTACCAATGACTACCACAGCAATTTGGCATTTTTAACAGACAGTGTTACAAAATCTTTATGTGATAGATAATGTGCAGTAGGTTGGAGGCTATTTTGTGTGATAAATAATATGCAGTAGGTTGGAAGTCGTAGCATGCATGGCATTTCTACATGTTTGAATTACAGAAAGTTTTACATGTAAAAATGAATATGTAGCAGGTTTGAATGTATAACAGCTGTTTTAAAATGTTATAACAGTCTTTATTAGCTTCAAGTTACTATAATGTTTACTCTGAGTGCCCATTCTTCATAAGAATAGTGGAAAATGCATTTTCAGTATTACTGGGGCTCCGCTGCTATAGGATTATATGGTCAGGGGAGATCTTTGGCTAAGCTGACCATCACCAACCATGAGGGAGTTGGTCTTCAGCCCTCAGGTCACTTTTGAGTTGTAGGCTACCAAGCCCATATTCCATCCTTCTTGGGATGATGGCTCTACTGCTTCTGGGCTGAGCTTGGAGGCACCAGAATCTCTTCTGAGGCTGGGAAGTCCAGAGTTAATGGCCCAGCGTCCTACCCTAGGACCTCTTTAAGGTTACTCCACTTTCCTGGGGCACTGTCATCAAAGAAGAACTCTGATGCTTGGGGACCACCAGCTTTGTCCCTGTCTCACTCTGAAGCAAGCTCTCTGTGTCCTCTGGCCTTCTCAAAGGACAGGAAGAACTGCTAGCCCCAAGCCACTTCTCTCTCTTCAAAGCACTGAAGTTCTGTAGCCCACCTCTCCATTGGTTCACAAGGTCTGCCTTTTGTGATTATCATCATTTTTGGAAGGTTTGAAGGATAGTTGTAAAAGCATGCAAAAACATGAACCCAGAGATTATCATACTAAGTGAACAGACAAAGACTAATATCATATTATATCACTTAGGTAGATTCAGTCCCTGGGTTGAGAAGATTTTCTGGAGAAGAGAATGGCAACCCACTCCAGTATTCTTGCCTGGAGAATTCCATGGACAGAGGAGTCTGGCAGGCTACAGTCTGTGGGGTCACAAAGAGCCAGACACGACTGAGCAACTAACACTATCACTTAGATGTGGAATCTAAAAAAAGATAAAGGACAGGAAGAACTGCTAGCCCCAAGCCACTTCTCTCTCTTCAAAGCACTGAAGTTCTGTAGCCCACCTCTCCATTGGTTCACAAGGTCTGCCTTTTGTGATTATCATCATTTTTGGAAGGTTTGAAGGATAGTTGTAAAAGCATGCAAAAACATGAACCCAGAGATTATCATACTAAGTGAACAGACAAAGACTAATATCATATTATATCACTTAGGTAGATTCAGTCCCTGGGTTGAGAAGATTTTCTGGAGAAGAGAATGGCAACCCACTCCAGTATTCTTGCCTGGAGAATTCCATGGACAGAGGAGTCTGGCAGGCTACAGTCTGTGGGGTCACAAAGAGCCAGACACGACTGAGCAACTAACACTATCACTTAGATGTGGAATCTAAAAAAAGATACAAATGGACTTATTTATAAAACAGAAGGAGACTCACAGACGTAGAAAACAAACAGTTATCAAAGAGGAAAGGGTAGGGGATAAATTAGGTTTGGATTAACATATACACACTGCTGCTGCTGCTAAGTAGCTTCAGTTGTGTCCGACTCTGTGCCACTCCATAGACGGCAGCCCACGAGGCTCTCCCGTCCCTAGGATTCTCCAGGCAAGAACACTGGAGTGGGTTGCCATTTCCTTCTCCAATGCATGAAAGTTAAAAGTAAAAGTGAAGTCTCTCAGCCATGTCCGACTCTTAGCAACCGCATGGACCGTAGCCTACCAGGCTCCTCCGTCCATGGGATTTTCCAGGCAAGTGCTGGAGTGGGGTGCCATTGCCTTCTCCGATACACACACTAGTATTTATAAAATAGATAACCAACAAGGACCTATTGTATAGTACAGGAACTATACTCAATATTTTGTAATAACCTATGTGCTATGCTTAGTCACTCAGTTCTATATATATATGTTACATATATATATATAGACACACATACAAATACATATATACATACATATACATATATATACACACATATACACATATATCTCATTGCTGTACACCTGAAACTAAAACGATATTATAAATCAACCATAGTTCAATTAAGAAAAAAAGCAACTGCCACAGAGAAGTTCTTATTGTTGTAAGTGAACTATGAATGAATTAACTTTGATAATAAATAATGGACAGAGCAGGGGAGGTGTTGGAAGAAGGAAATATATCTTTACTGTGCACCTATTATGTGCCAGAACTTGATAAGGTATTATATGTCATCTGACTTAATCATCATAGCAACTATTAAGTAGAGAGTGCAAGCCCATTTTACAGAGAAAATTGAAGCTCAGATGGTTCTGTGCATGTATTCACAATAATATTAGCTGGCATTTATTATCCTTATTGGGCTTCCATGGTAGTTCAGCTGGTAAAAAATCTGCTGGCAGTGCAGGAGACCCCAGTTTGATTCCTGGGTCAGGAAGATCCCCTGGGGAAGGGATTGGGTAGCCACTCTAGTATTCTTGGGCTTCCCTGGTGGCTCAGATGGTAAAGAATCCACTGGCAATGCGGGAGACCTGGGATCGATCCCTGGGTTGGGCAGATCCCCTGGAGGAGGGCATAGCAACACAGTCCAGTATTCTTGCCTGGAGAATCCCCATGGACAGAAGGGCCTGGCGGGATACAGTCCATGAGATCTCAGAGTCAGACACGACTGAGTGACTAAGCATAGCACAGCATGATGCTTTTTAGATGCTAGCCACTGTTATCAACTCTTTATGGATGTAAACTCATATAATCTTCACAATAGTTCTATGAGGCAGGTACAATATTCTTACATTGTTGATGAGAAAATTGAGTCATAGAGTTTAAGAGACTAACCCAAAATCACTAGAAAATGATGAGGTCAGACTGGACCCCTGGCAGTCTGGCTCTACAGACCATGCTCTAAAGCACTGTACTATATGGCTGAGAGGGAGGTAGAGAAGGAGAAAGGGAAGGAGGGAAGGATGCAGGGAGAAAGAGACAGAGTCAGAGACAGACAGACAGACACACCACCGACCCTCGCCCCTCCACCTCCAACCACAGGTCATAGACAAATTCTAAAATTTGAGTGCATTTGTTAAAATCCCTTAGGACATTTTCCAAAGGATTTCAGTGTATTTCCAAAAACACTCCTGTGGGTGGTGCCTGGTATCAGAGGTCAATGATGAATGGGCCTTGCCCTAACTTCTTAGACAAATGCTGAGGGTTGGGCCCTCAAGCCTTTTCAGTCCCGTCATCAGCTGAAAGGTAAATTAACAGTTCTGACCATTGCCTAAGAATAAATAAAAAGGCAGAGCCAGCATTCCAAGTGTGGGTCAGTTGATGACTTGCTGGTTAAATATTCAAAACTGCTTTTCAGAAAATGGAATTGAAAACTACACTTTTTTTCTTCCCAAGTGGGACTACTGTCACCTGGTTGTCTAGACACCAGACTTTCTTTTTTTTTTGAATTGAAGTATACACCAGTTGCTTTTAAACACATACACCATGCAAACTGTAGGGTCAACTCTTTGTAAATAGTGCTGATGATTGTACACGGCAACATGGCCCTTGGGTATTAAAGCTTAAACATTCTTAGCTCTCCAAGCAGCCAAGTTACTCTTAGCTCAAAGAGGTAGGTGCATTATATTAGTTTCTCAGAGGGAGAAAAATGATTGCTTTCCTTTCTTTCAGCATGTTTTAATGGTAACTCTGAATAATACATGATCAAAAAGACTGACTATTTCCTGCCATGAAAGAGGACCCCTGACTGCTAATCAGAGGAAGGGAGACTAGATTCCACGGATTTTATTTTACAAATCCTTCCAAAGTATAAAGGTTGATGTGGTATTTTAACAATTTTATGACAGACTATCTTGCATAGAATTTATGTCCAGTGATCATATTTAGTTTTTAATGTTATTACTTGGTAGAGTAATAACCAAGTATCAGACACAAAGATCTTAACTATCACATGGATTACCTTACAAATGATTTTTTTGTAGCATACATAGCCAAGTTATGTATATTTAGTTAATATAAATATCTAATCTAACTTGATCAGATCATCAAAATATATATGGTCCAGATATCAAAATTCCCTGGGAACAGATGCCCTGCACTTAGTGCCCTAGAAATATTTTTGAAAAAGCAGAAATATTTTTGAAAAGGTGCATAGAAGTCAAAGTTTTGATGAGTTGTATGTTGTAAGTTGAGTTGTAAGTTGTAAGGCTGAGTTGTAAGTTACTCAGAAAATTGACTTACTGGGGAAACTGGTTATGTGAAACTGGCTACTATGAGGAAACATTTTGTGAATCAAAGGTCTTCAGCATTTATTTGTTTAATTGTGTCTTTGCTAAGCTTTTCAGAATAGATTTGTGGTATGCTGATAGTTCACATTTTGTAAATTTGATTTGTGTATTGGGTTTGTGGAAACCAGCAGGCGAACAAATGAAAATACTTTAAAAAATTCTCCTGTCAAAATAATTTCTATACATTTGAAAGTTTAAATCATTTTTTATGTACCAAAGAGTGCTTATCACTAGCAGAAATTTACTTTTTATTGTTGATCAATGTATAGTTGTAGGATTTTAACTCCATTAGAAAAAGTATTTAGATTATGGCACCCAATTGCATTTACTGTTTCAGTCACCCTATGACAGATGATTATGGAGACATTTGTAAATCAGTGCTGTTTTATTTTATTACACTTTCTTATTTTTAAAATTGCATTTGTTTATTTATGGCTGTGCCTGGCCTTTGTTGCTGCGCGCGGGCTTTCTCCAGTTGTGGAGAATGGATGGCTACTCTTTGTTGCAGTGTGCGGGCTTCTCATTGCAGTGGCTTCTCTTGTTGGGGAGCACATGCTCTAGGCACATGGGCTTCCATATTTGTAGCACTTGGGCTCAGTAGTTGTGGTTCATGGGCTTAGTTGCTCTGTGGCCTGGGGAATCTTTCTGGGCCAGGGACTGAACCCATGTCCTCTGCACTGACAGGCAGATTCTTAACCACTATGCCACTGGGAAAGTCTGCTCTGCTATTTTAAAATTAATTTCCAGGTCAATTGAAGAGTTTTTATGATTTCTTTAAGGACACATGGACTCTTGTGGGTCTAGTATTTACATTACTTAAATTTATGCTGAATTTGCTGTTTATATGGATGATGAGGTCTCATTAAATACTTTTCTACTTCTCTGGAAATTTCTGAAAACAAAGCAAAACTAGGAAGACGGCAACAACTACACAATAAGTGCACTTTAGAATTTAAATACATTAATTATGATAAAATAAATTATAACCATGAATAGGATAACCATTTGTCTTTAAAGTCTATGCATATTCATATTCCTGTTACATTAGCTTTTTGCTTTAATTTCTTAATTTCTCTCTCATTGAATTTATGTATTAATATACTATGGATTATGATGTTATTAATGCGTATTAGAAGTAATATAGGAAATGGCAACCCACTCCAGTACTCTGGCCTGGAAAATCCCATGGAGAGAGGAGCCTGGCAAGCTACAGTCCATGAGATCACAATGAGTCAGACACGACTGAGCAACTTTACTTTGATAGCTCTGTAAAGTGGATAGCTGGTAAAGAATCCACCTGCAAAGCAGGAGACCCCGGTTTGGCTCCTGGGTCAGAGGCAAATTTGTTTTATGGAAACTTCAAACCAGAGGAGCATCTTACATTAATGTAGTCAATCCACTTACCATGTGCAGTGCAAACGTTCTATATAGGGTGTGCCACAGAAATAAACATACTGAGCTGGCCATAATAAAAGTTACAGAACTGTACTGAAAATTGCTTTGGGGTGGGGCAGGTGGTAGAGTGTAAAGGCCCAATCCTTTCATTTCTGCTTTAAATAGCCAGCTCCCACTGTTGCGGTGGAGTTGCTTTCTCCTTGAAGTTCATTTTGACCTTTTAGTTCTTTCTACCCTTCCATCTTCCTGGCCCAAGAAAGCAGGTGTGGGAGGAAATTGGTTTCTTTATGAACTCTTCTCTCAGCCACAATCATTTCAGATTCACTCCACTCTCAAGATCCTGTGATAGGCTTTGTGTCCACCTGAAAACCCTTAACGCATTGTGAAATTTAATTCTGTATTTTCACATGCCTCAAACTAATTCACCTTAAATTTTTTGCCTATTTCTTCCCTCTCAAGGACCCACACACAGTGTGGGAAATGCTTGAAGGCAGAATGAGGTGATAGGTGCCTTGGCGGTTTCTGAGGCGGCACTGAAATTGACTTGTTTTTGTCTTTTTTTTCCCTCTAGGTTTTAGAAATGTGAACTCTGGCAGAGGTGTCTTAAACTGGCTCTGGATGGCACGTGGACATAATGACCTCTAAGCTGATTAGCTCACATCCAGCCTTATTTCAAGGCACCCTTTAGTTTCTGAGCTGAAACTTTCAGGATTATTTTTTAGGAGGCTGTGATTGCCAGGTATGAATAGAGAATCATCTTACTGCTCAGGAACTCTAACCTGGTGGCTCTCTAACCTGGTAACTCTAACCTGGTGGCTCTCTAGCCAAAGAAGAAAAGTCACACCTGAAGGGAGGGATTCCTTCTGAACACACAGCTTCAAGGACGTTCTACATCCTAGTGGAAGGTCTCTGGATTGTAGCTAAAACTTTCACCCATCCAGAGGTATTTACAGTTTGAAGGGCTTACCCCTGATGTTTTGGCAATAAGAAAATCATTTCTCCTCAGGGCATTTGGAATGGGCAAAATAAACATGCAGTGCACAGCTGCAGCTTCCAAGCCTTTGATGATTTCCCTGGGAGGCTGGAGGGTCCGGCCAGTACTGACTGTTACACTTGGAAGCTTGAGCTCTTACAG
The DNA here is from genome assembly GCA_006408675.1 of Madoqua kirkii. Lineage (NCBI taxonomy): Eukaryota > Metazoa > Chordata > Mammalia > Artiodactyla > Bovidae > Madoqua > Madoqua kirkii. The sequence goes on from SJYC01002248.1 coordinate 12,592, forward strand.
TCTTTGTGTCCACGATACCTGAAAAATCACTCCAAGCATCACCTTCTGGGGCCTCATTTTTTTATTTCTTAAAAAAAAGAAAAAGCCTTTCTGTCGTCTAGGCAAGCGGATAAACGCCCGGGGAAGCTTGCAGATCAGCAGACCCCTGGTGGTGCAGACGTTTAGCTCAGGCGAAGCCCCGGGGGCATCCGCAAGGTGTCATTTCCCCAAGCGACAGTGCACACCTCTCACATTAACAGCCCTTGGTTCCGCTCGGGTCTCTCTCACCCCCGGCCCTCCTCCCTGAGCCCTTGCCACCGTCTCACCTTCTCCTCTCCTCCCACGCCCCGGACCAAGCATCCCTTCTGTCAGGTGGGGTTGGGGGATGTTTACTCTTCCGGGAAGGGGGCAAAAGGGTTAACGACGAGAGTCCGCGCAGGTGGGGCCGCCCCAGGCCGCGGTGGGCGTCGGAGGTGAGGGGGCGCTGTTCAGGCGGGAGAGCCGCCAGGCTGACGGAGAGGCCGGCCCGAGTGGGGGCCGCTTCGCCGCCGCCGCCGCCGCCGCCGCCGCTGTGATGCGAAGCCGGTGCTGCGCCGGGCGGTGGAGTCAGAGCCCGGGCGCGGGAGCACGAGCTGCAACATCAGCACCGGCGGCGGCGGCGACACCTGCACCAGCTCTCGGGCCCCGCGCTGAGCTCTCCGCCCCGCCGCGCTCGGGGCCGCCGCCCCGTGCTCTCTATGGATGTCAAGGCGGCCCCTAACGGGGTGGCCACCATCGAGGACCGCATCCTGCGGATCACCGGCTACTATGGCTACTACCCGGGTTACTCCAGTCAGAAAAGTAAGACGCCGCGGGCGCTGCCTGGCTCCAGACGCCGGAGGGGGTAGGATGCGGGAGGGCGCGCCGTCCGGACACCTGCAGCCCCGCTGGCGTGGCTACCGCGGATCTCCGGGCGGTGGGGCCACCCTGGCTGAAAGTATGTCCGCTGTCCTCGGTGCTGAACCGTGAGCGAGAACGGTGTCCGGACTGTTGGCGCCTAGGAGTTTGGAAATAGTGGCAGCCTTGGGGGCAGAAGCGCAGAGGCAACCCGGTGAGCGCTCCTGACAGCCGTCTGCCGCCTCAGCCCCGGCGTACTTACGGCCGAGGAGGCTAATATGGCTGTTTACTTAGCGAAAGTCAGCCGTTGGGGCTGCACTCCCCCAAAGTCCCTACCGGGTACAGGCTGCGGGCTGGGCGCTGGGGCTGGATTGGCTCGGGGGTGGGGCTGGCGGGGAAGCCGACCCAGAAGTGGGTCCCGACGCCGATGGGTCAGGCTGTTCACTCTGGGCTGTTGAAACGTTGCCAGCGCGGGAACTACTCCTGCTAAGCTGTCTTTTGGAAGGTTCTCCACCTTGGGTAGAGAAAGAACCTCTTCAGGTCTCCGAGTCTGTGATCTTGGAGCCAGAGCCGCGTGAAAAGACTGGGGGCTGGGGTGGATGAGAAGTGGGCGGCGCGATCGGGCCCCCGGCCAGCCTCGAATGCCCGCCGCACGTCGCGGCTCCCTCTGAGCAGCTGCAGACTGCTCCGTGGGTTCTGGCTTTCTTCCGGCTAAGCGAGGTCCTGTGGTGCGGATGCTTCCACGTTTCTGGAGCGGTTTTTCAGGGAGGGCGCTGAGGTGCGCTCTCTACACTGTCCCTCTCCCGCAACACACAAACCCACTGGCTGTATTTGCTGGGATTAGTTCTGCCAGTGACCCAAGTGAACCTCGTTTTTTTTCTCTGAATTGAGGGAGTAGCTGCGGGTTAATTCCCATGTAGGTGGGACTTCACTTTTTTCTTGATCAACACATTTCTGTCGCAATAGATGGAGCATAATTGATGTTTTTGCTGTTATTTTTAACCAGAAGCCGTGGAAGCTCCTAGATGCATTTCTGATTGGTATATTTCTGAGACACTTGAGGTACAATCAGCGTTACAGTTTCTCTGAAGGGAGTAAACCCTAACACATAGAGGGAAAATCAACTTTTTTTCCGGTAACTCCCCCCGCCCGGCCCCCCTCACTATGCTCTATCTCTGTTGAGCTTTCCTTCACGGGCTGTCCTTACACAGATATTTTCTAGTTTAATATTTCATTTGGCTTCAGGAAAGGCCTACCTGATTTGTATGGTCTCTATCTAGCTGTTTTTAGCATTAGAGTCTTACAGTATTCATTTTCCATACAAAAGTAATTATATAGTGTTAGAATTTTCTAGAAGGAAAATAACATGCTGTGAAATGCAGTTTGAAGTCTTTGTACTATAGACGCAGAACCTTTTTTTTTCCCTATTGACAAAGGCTTTCTTTTTTAACCCTAGAAACTTAAGCAAAGCCCTAGCATACCACGTGGAGATTACTTAGATTTCACCTTTGAATATTTTAAGTAGGAACCATGGGATTTGGTTGCTTAGAGAATGTAGAAGATGTCTGTGAGATTACAAGACTCAGGGTAGTATATTGTAGCTTTTATAACAATGGAACTGTGGTTAATAAAGAACAAACTAAAAAGAATACTGAAAAAGTGATAGTTTAAACAGAGGTATGTTCATACTATCTTTTTGTACTTGCTGAAATAGCTACACGTTTCATTTGCCATACAAGAACTGGACAAAAAGAGGGAAGGGCATTGGTTAAGATAGTAACTGAGGCTAAAAGGGAGAAAGATGCATTTGGTATAGTTATTTGTGATGGGCTAACTTCAGGCCAGCATTCAAACAGTGAAGAAAGAGAATCTCACAAGGACAGAGAATTATATGATTGTCAAATAACTTTCAGAATGTTTAAGCTTTCAGAGGCAGAAGGAGATTGCCATTTTGCAGAGTGAAAGGCTAGAAGAGAGAGCTGGAAGAGGGCCAGGCAGTTGAGCACCATGAAATAAATAATCGTGCCCTTAATGCAGGCTTCAACTAGTAAACAAACACATTGAGGCAAACCAGTACAAGATGGTCAATTGATTTAGCTGTTACCAGGAATGAGCAATAACTTGGGGAAGTCTGGAAAGATATAGTTAAGAAAAAGCCTGTGGTGAGGAATATGTAATATGTGAAGGCAAGGTGACTTTCCCATTTTTTGATGATCATGTCTGAGGCCTTAAGGATGGGATGATCTCTTAATACTAGTGCCATTTACTTTCCTAGAGGTAGGTAGAGACTCATCTCTGACAATATGCATGAACGATCAACCTCATGGTAATGCATCCTTCTGCCATCCCTGTCAACCAGGAAGATGAGAAACCTATTGTTGTTCAGTCACTAAGTCATGCCCTCCTCTTTGTGACCACATGGAGTGTAGCACGCCAGACTTCCTTGTCCTTCATTATCTCCCAGAGTTTGCTCAAACTCATGTCCATTGAGTTGATGATGCCATCCAACCATCTCATCCTCTGTCGTCCCCTTCTCCTCCTGCCTTCAATCTTTCCCAGCATCAGGGTTTTTTACAGTGAGTCAGTTCTTTGCATCAGGTGGCCAAACTATTGCAGTTTCAGCTTCAGTATCAATCCTTCCAATGAATATTCAGGGTTGATTTCCTTTAAGATTGACTGGTTTGATCTCCTTGCAGTCCGAGGGACTCTCAGTTTTCTCCAGTACCACAGTTAAAAAACATTAATTCTTTGGTGCTCAACCTTCTTTATGGTCCAACTCTTACATCCATACATGACCACTGGAAAAGCCATAGGTTTGACTATACAGACCTTTGTCAACAAAGGAATGTCTCTGCTTTTTAATGCACTGTGTAGGTTTGTTATAACTTTTCTTCCAAGGAGCAAGCGTATTTTAATTTCATGTCTGCAGTCACTATCCTCAGTAATTTTTGAGCCCAGGAAAATAAAATATGTCATTGCTTCCACTTTTCCCCTTTCTATTTGCCATGAAGTGATGGGACTGGATGACGTGATCTTAGTTTTTTTTTAATGTTGAGTTTTAAGCCAGCTTTTTCACCTCATCTTTTACCTTCATCAAGAGGCTCTTTAGTTCTTCTTTGCTTTCAGCCATTGGAGTGGTGTCATCTGCATATATGAGGTTGTTGATATTTCTCTCAGCAATTTCAATCTTCATTTCAGCTTGATAACTTGGTTCAGAACAAATTCTAGTAGTCAGGCTGATACAAAAAAGAAATAAATGTATGTGTACATAATTATGTATTTTAAAGATATATATTATATGCATAAGATATATATAAATATTATGTATATAAGTATGCATGCATTGTGTATAAAAGATACATATAATCATCTCTGTATCTATAAATTTAGATAGTTATGTGGGTACATAGGTGATTAAAGCATTTGTCTAACCTCAAGTTATGGTCTGGTAGGGGAAATAGATTCACTCATTCAACAGGTGCTAATTGAGCACCTCCTATGTGCCAGGAATACACCTGTGAACAGAACAGACAAAGGTATTTCCCTTTTTAAAGCTTAAGTTCTAGTGGGAAGAGACAGACAATAATAAACAAACATATACATACATAAATAAAGTTGGATAGTTTTAGGTGATAGCTGCTTTAACAAAAGTATCAGAAGAGTTAAAAGGATAAAAGATTGTGGAAGTTTTAAATAGACTAGGCAGGTGAGACCTCACTGAGAAGGTCATCACTGAGAAAAGACCTGAAAGATGTGAAGGAGTTTGCTGTGTAGATGTTGAGAGGAATCTGTTCCAGACAAAAGGAACAGCCTGTGCAAAGCTCTGAGGCAGAGCATGCTGAGCCTGATAGAGGAGTGAGGAGGTCTCCTGCCTGACTGGAGTAGGGTGAAGAATTGGGCAAGTAGTTGGAGATGAGGTCACTGTGGATACAAGGACTCACAGAAAGTAGCGTCTTACAGACCA
>SJYC01002249.1:0-10916 GCA_006408675.1 Madoqua kirkii
TTGCTCAAACTCATGTCCATTGAGTTGATGATGCCATCCAACCATCTCATCCTCTGTCGTCCCCTTCTCCTCCTGCCTTCAATCTTTCCCAGCATCAGGGTTTTTTACAGTGAGTCAGTTCTTTGCATCAGGTGGCCAAACTATTGCAGTTTCAGCTTCAGTATCAATCCTTCCAATGAATATTCAGGGTTGATTTCCTTTAAGATTGACTGGTTTGATCTCCTTGCAGTCCGAGGGACTCTCAGTTTTCTCCAGTACCACAGTTAAAAAACATTAATTCTTTGGTGCTCAACCTTCTTTATGGTCCAACTCTTACATCCATACATGACCACTGGAAAAGCCATAGGTTTGACTATACAGACCTTTGTCAACAAAGGAATGTCTCTGCTTTTTAATGCACTGTGTAGGTTTGTTATAACTTTTCTTCCAAGGAGCAAGCGTATTTTAATTTCATGTCTGCAGTCACTATCCTCAGTAATTTTTGAGCCCAGGAAAATAAAATATGTCATTGCTTCCACTTTTCCCCTTTCTATTTGCCATGAAGTGATGGGACTGGATGACGTGATCTTAGTTTTTTTTTAATGTTGAGTTTTAAGCCAGCTTTTTCACCTCATCTTTTACCTTCATCAAGAGGCTCTTTAGTTCTTCTTTGCTTTCAGCCATTGGAGTGGTGTCATCTGCATATATGAGGTTGTTGATATTTCTCTCAGCAATTTCAATCTTCATTTCAGCTTGATAACTTGGTTCAGAACAAATTCTAGTAGTCAGGCTGATACAAAAAAGAAATAAATGTATGTGTACATAATTATGTATTTTAAAGATATATATTATATGCATAAGATATATATAAATATTATGTATATAAGTATGCATGCATTGTGTATAAAAGATACATATAATCATCTCTGTATCTATAAATTTAGATAGTTATGTGGGTACATAGGTGATTAAAGCATTTGTCTAACCTCAAGTTATGGTCTGGTAGGGGAAATAGATTCACTCATTCAACAGGTGCTAATTGAGCACCTCCTATGTGCCAGGAATACACCTGTGAACAGAACAAAGGTATTTCCCTTTTTAAAGCTTAAGTTCTAGTGGGAAGAGACAGACAATAATAAACAAACATATACATACATAAATAAAGTTGGATAGTTTTAGGTGATAGCTGCTTTAACAAAAGTATCAGAAGAGTTAAAAGGATAAAAGATTGTGGAAGTTTTAAATAGACTAGGCAGGTGAGACCTCACTGAGAAGGTCATCACTGAGAAAAGACCTGAAAGATGTGAAGGAGTTTGCTGTGTAGATGTTGAGAGGAATCTGTTCCAGACAAAAGGAACAGCCTGTGCAAAGCTCTGAGGCAGAGCATGCTGAGCCTGATAGAGGAGTGAGGAGGTCTCCTGCCTGACTGGAGTAGGGTGAAGAATTGGGCAAGTAGTTGGAGATGAGGTCACTGTGGATACAAGGACTCACAGAAAGTAGCGTCTTACAGACCATTGTAAGTCCTTTGGCTTATACTCTGAATGAAATTGGGAGCTTTTGTAGGGTTTTAATAGTTTTAACAGAGGAGGGATAAGACTTGAGTTACATTTCAAAAGGATCAAGTTGACTGCTCTACTGAGGCAGAGGTGGAAGCTGAGAGACTAGTTGGTATATATCACTGTAATAACCAAGGTGGGAGATGATAGTGGCTTGAACAAGAGAGTTAGCAGTAGCAGTGGTGAGAGCTGGTCGGATTCTCTTTATATTTGAAGTTAGATTGTCTATATTTAAATTCTGTATTTGAATAGGGTTTCCTGATGGTTGGATATGGTATCTACAAGAAAGAAAGGAGTAAAAATTGATTCCATCTTTTCTGGTTTGACCAAGTTTGAGTGCCAATGGCTAAAGTGTGGCAAGCTTCAAGGTAGAGAAGTTTAGGGGTTCAAGGGATAAGGATAATATTTTGGAAAGGAAATGTAATTGGAGATGTAAAATAATCCTGGAGTTCAGAGGAGATGTCTGACTACAGATGTAAATTAGAGATTTCCCAGTATTTGGGTGTTATTCATAGTCTAACACTAAAGAGATCTTCAAGAAGTCAGTGTATACAGAGAAGAGAAGAAGAACAAGGACTGAACTCTGGGGCACTGAGGCAGTAAGAGGGTGAGGAGAAGGGCATGTGATACCCTGGAAGGCAGAAAAGAGTTTCAGACGGAAGAGATTAGCTGAATCCAGTATTGCTGAAAGGCCAAGTGAAATGAAAACTGGTAACTGACCATGAATTTGGTGACCAGGCATCGTTAGCTACCTTGACAGGAACAAATAAGATAGCATAAGATGGATTAGAATGTGCTTAAGCAAGAATTGGGCTTCCCTGGTGGCTCAGCAGTAAAGAATCTGCCTGCCAATGCAGGAGATGAGACTTTGATCCCTGGGTTGGGAAGATGCCCTGGGGGAGAGCATGGCAACCCACTCCAGTATACTTTCTGGAAAATCACATGGACAGAGGAGCCTGGAGGGTCACAAAAAAATTGGCCCTGATTGAATAACAACAAACAAGAATTGGAGGAATTGGAAACGTGAGTATAGACAATTCTTCAGTAATTTTTGTGCGAAGGGGAGCAGAGGAAATGGGAGTTGTGGTGGGGTTAAGAAAATTTCTTTTTATTTTAAAGATGGCTGGCAGTAGCAGCTTGTTTGCAAGCCCCTGAGAATGATTCAATAGAGAAAGAAAAATCAGTGATATTGGAGAGATAGGGTACCAAATCTAGTGCACAAAGGAAGGAATATTGCTTTATACAGGAACATGGAGATAGGGCAAAGGGTATGGATAAAGGGTCTGGAAGGTGGATAACTGAGATTGTGGGAGTCTGCTGAGGTTCTCTTCTGATTGCTTTCATTTTCTCCAAATAGAAGCAAGGTCATCAACTGAGAGTGAGGATAGAGGAGGAGGTGGTAGATGTTAGAGGAGAGAGAATATATAAATAGTTTGAGAGGGAGAGTGCACAGTCTGAGGAAGTACAGTAAGGTGTCTGGCTGCCTTAAAGGGCACATTTAGTTTCTGGTCACATATTTAAAGTGAGATCAGTCAGTAAATTGTTATGGTCATTGACACAGTGGAGGCATGGAGCAAGTGAAGAGAAGGATTTAATAGAAGTTGCGGATTATCCAGTGGGTATAATAAAATAATAGTAGCAAGGGAGTTGTGAATGTATACAAGAAAGGAATTATAATCAATGGCCATAGCATTTAAAGCTGGTGAGTACAGAAGAGAGAAAATTGAGATGACTAGGGAGAGTGGAAAGTTGGTAGGATCAACGGATTGGAAATCTCAGTGGAATCAAAGGCTAGTGGATGTTATCTGGGAGATAAGAGGTGGTAATCAGAGAGAGTTGTATGGCTGTAAGAAGTCATTCATTCCACAAGTCAAGTCAAAGGATCAATTCATTTTTATTTTACTGTATTCTATTATCGATATCTTTGAGCTGAGTCTATGTGTTGGTATAAAGAGGCAGTGTGTTGATGTGCAGTGAATTAAACTTTAGGGTTTGGAAATTCATTCTTGTTAAACTTGCCAGTAACTAGGCCTTGAGACCTGGGTATATCTTTGTGGCCAACAGTTTCCTTTCTTGTAAAAAAAAAAAAAAAAATAGGGGAGGGGGTAGAAGTCACTGTCTTTTTTTAAAGAAGCTTTTTATTTTATATTAGAATATAGCTGGAATATAGTTAATTGTCATAACAATTAACAGCATTGTGATAGTTTCAGGTGGATAGTAAAGGCACTCAGCCATAGACATACATGTATCTGTTCTTCCCGAAACTCCCCTTCCATCCAGGCTGCCACATAACATTGAGCAGAGTTTCCTGTGCTATATAGGAGGTCCTTGTTGGTTATCCATTTTAAATATAGCAGTGTGTACATGACCATCCCAAACTCCATAAGTATCCGTTTACCCCATCCTTCCTCCCTGATAACCATAAGTTTGTTTGCTAACCCTGTGAGTCTGTTTCTGTTTTATAAATAAGTTCATTTGTATTTTTTTTTGAAGATTCTGCATATAAGGGATATCCTATGGTCACCCCTTTCTCCTTTTCTGTCTGAGAAGTCACTGTCTTAGAACAGCCGTGCAGTAGATTGGTTTTGACAGCTTTCAGAAAAGCCCCAACTTCCATGAAGGACTCTATCTCAGTAAACTCTAGTTTGTTTACTTTGCCCCTCCACACTCCACTTCCCATCTCAGATGGTGGCCAGTGGTCTCTCTCTGCCTATTGTACTTTCCAGCTTTCTGTTATTTCCTATCAGTAGCTACAAATTTATAGTAAAACTTTTTGTCTTTGCTCTGACGCCAGCCCTGACCATCCCGTTTCCAAAAAGAACTCTGCTAACTTCTGGCTCTCCTGGCTGTCTGAATTCTCCAACTTGTGCTATGACTTAGCATTTCTGAAGGTGCCAGCCTCAGCTCTCTCCTCTCACTTTACCTTCACTGAGCAAGCTTATTCGGTTTCATGGCTTCACTATCTTCCATGTGTCTCTATTTCTAGGTCCATTTTTTTCTGAGCCTAGGCCCATATTTCAGCTTTCTACTAGAATTCTTACCCGAATGTCCTCTAGGCTTGTCACACGTAAAACTAAATTCATCATTCTGTCCTTAAAATGTGCCTTTTGCTTATTATGCTTTTTAAGCTTCCAATATCTGTATCTAACCAACTGCCCAGAAACCTGGAGTTAAACTCAAACTCTGCCCATCCCCCTTTCCTTATATTCAGTTAACAGGTTCTATCTATTTTACCCCAAATATTTGTTTCCATCCCTATTATCACCTGCCTTAATTCTCCCTGTCATATCTTTTACCCAGTCTCAAATCTTTTTAATACAATATGCACACCTTAACAGCATTGAACTCTGTAAAAATGCAAATCTCCCTCTCATGTTCCTGATCAAATGCCTGAAATAAACCTCCATTTTCTGTAGGATAGTGTCCAAATTCCTTAGCATGCCACAGTCTGAGTCCAGCTTACACTGTTCTATTTTAACACACATTTCCCAGTCTAATTGCCAAAGTAATGCAGGCTTAATGCAGAAAATCTGGAAGGCAGAGAAACAAAGAGGATTAAAACAAAATTACTCATAATTCCACCACCCAGAGGTGATTAGTGCTAACATTTTGGCTAACACTATGCTTTCAGTCTCCTATATCCATAGACATGTGCAAATGCTGTTTATTTTGTACTGAGCATTTCTGTCACTGGTTTATAGGTTTTAATAACTGAAATTGAATGTATGCATAGTCTTTAATATATTTAAACACCTTAATCTACTTACATTGTTGAATTTTTTGTCCAGTTTTTTTTTCTTTTTTAGTTTCATATCTCACTTGTCCTCCACAAACTTCATCAAGCAGCTCATCGTTTTAGTAACATTCTTGTCCCCATGTTCTTCTGGTCCTCAGTGCCTTTTTATGCTATGGCCTGAATGGCTTCCTCTTCTCCTGTCTCCTTTTTCACTCTCTGAAAAGCTCGTATTTACCTTTCGAGGCTGAGTTTAAAAGCTCTGTCCTCTGTGAAGCTCCCTCATTGCCCCAGGCTGGGTTGATCCTCCTCTGGGCTCCTGTAATACTGTGTACTCGCCTCTGCTCCAGCGTTTAGCACACTATTTTGGGCTGTTTACTTTTCATCAGACTGTCTCACCACAGAGCTTGGGGAAGGCAGGGACTTATCTTTATTTATTTTTATCTTAGACAACATTAAAGTGTACTAGAGTACATTCTGGTTGCTCAATAAAGTGTACTGTAGTAATGAATGAATGATTATAGTTTCTGTTGAAGAGATTGGAGAGTGAACTCTTTTCACATAGAAAAAGAAAGACTACATGGTGGTAGTGATTGGAGGGAAAGAAAAAAACTCACCAGCTATGAATGAATCAAACAGATGTGCCTACTCAGAGAATCAGTACACCAGAGGGTATTTTGTGATCACTTAACCTTGTGTCCTTATTGCCTTTATAACGTTCTCTATACCTGAATGGGGAGAAGGTAATCTTTAAAATACAAAATAGTATAGAGTTATTACAACTATAAGAAATAAAATGTGGTCCATCCCCCCTTGTGAAGTGATTACTGTTAGTCTTCAGGATGATGTTTTAAATCATAAACCATAAACTCACCAGCTATGAATGAATCAAACAGATGTGCCTACTCAGAGAATCAGTACACCAGAGGGTATTTTGTGATCACTTAACCTTGTGTCCTTATTGCCTTTATAACGTTCTCTATACCTGAATGGGGAGAAGGTAATCTTTAAAATACAAAATAGTATAGAGTTATTACAACTATAAGAAATAAAATGTGGTCCATCCCCCCTTGTGAAGTGATTACTGTTAGTCTTCAGGGATGATGTTTTAAATCATAAACCAGATTTTTAATTATAAAAGTAGTATTAATATCTTAGCACTTCAACACTCTAACCTGCATAAGTTATAAAATTGTCTCTTACTAGTGAAGTGAATGCAATAATTATTTCTCCCAGTTCAGAGTCTGTTTATACCTCAATAATAAGCATTATGCTTCTTCGTCTATGATAAGGTAGTGTTTTTGTGAAAAGTTACATTGATATGAAGAAAGAAGTCTATGATTTTAAACTATAACTTACAAGGGCTGTGTTGATACTGAATATTATTGTATATGTCATTGTTGTATAATGTAATTTCTGCAATGTTTATTCTGATACGTAATTTCCATTTAAAATATAAATTTACATATAAACTCTATTTGTATTATAAAATACTACTGCTACTAATAGCTAACACATGGGTTTGACATTAAGTGTCTGATATACTTTTTTTAGAAAGCCCACCTAAGACCTGTTTGAAGCCATAAAGTCTAATGCAAAGATCACATGACTGTTCTCTTCTACTTGATAGACTTTTAAACTTGAACAAGTAACTTCTCCGATCAACAGCTTACTCCTATAAAATGAAAATAATAATAATTGCTTCATAGGTCATTGGAAAGGTTATATAAGATAACATGTATAAAAGCCTGGCACAATGCCTAGTTCAATATAAGGAAGCTGTTATGATCATGGATGAAACCAGCAGAATAAACTTCATGATTTCAAAAAGTCTTGCTCACTTTTTTCTTGTAAATAAATGGTTCACCACTCACATTTTCCTCCTATCCAACGTTGTAGTTTGAACTGTTAATGAAAATTGTGTTACAGCAATGTTAAAGATAATTTACAAATTATCCCAGTTTGTAATGTGTTTTATTTTTGGAGATTGCCTTCTGCTTATTTACCTGGATCACCCCTGGGAATAGTTTTAAATGGGTTGGAACCTTTTGTGATGAGGTTATTCCCAAGGGGCCAATCCAAAATAGATGAGAAAAATCTAGGGCTTACAGGTGACAGGATGGGTCTGCATGTCTGGAGATGCAGATACTCAAACATCAAAGTAGAGAGGAGTGTAGGAACTGGAGATGGGATGTGGAAGAGTGGTGGGGGAGAGTGGGGGAGAGGAAGGTGAAATCTCAGCCAAAGATGAGTAGCATGGGATGAGGTGGGATTATATAGGATTGGGCTGGCAGGTAGGTGGAGAAGAGTGAAAATGTGTTGTGTTAGTCACTCAGTTGTGCCCAACTCTTTGGACCTCATCAGACTTCTCTGTCCATGGGATTCTCCAGGCAAGAATACTGGAGTTGGTTGCCATTCTCTTCTCCAGGAGATTCTCCCTACGCAGAGATCAAACCCCAGTGTCCTGCATTGTAGGAAGATGCTTTGCCATCTGTGCCACCAAGAAAGCCTGGAGAACAGAAGCCTGAGGATTACTAGGGACCAGTCTGTTGGAGAAGGCAATGGCACCCCACTCCACTACTCCTGCCTGGAAAATGCCATGGACGGAGGACCCTGGTGGGCTGCAGTCCATGGGGTCGCTGAGAGTTGGACACAACTGAGTGACTTCACTTTCACTTTTCACTTTCATGCATTGGAGAAGGAAATGGCAATCCACTCCAGTGTTCTTGCCTGGAGAATCCCAGGGACGATGGAGCCTGGTGGGCTGCTGTCTATGGGGTTGCACAGAGTTGGACATGACTGAAGCGACTTAGCAGCAGCAGCAGTCTGTTGGAAATTTCATTGTTGCTTTTACATGTGGAGTCTTAAAGGGACAGTTGCTTTTTGGTCTATTTATATAGTGGTGAACATTACAGATAGAGTCTTTCAAGTTCTACTTTTAAAGAGACACCATTATGTTATAAACACAGTTACATATTATAAACACAGTTACCTAGTCTTTGAAGTTACAATTCTTAAAGTTACTACTTAAAGATACAGATGAATATAGAGAAAAAGGAAAATAATCCTGTCACCCTAACATGACTACTGTTACTTTGGTTAATTTTCTTCCAGTCTTCAAAATGCATATAGGGCTTCACTTCTTGATTTATTGACAAATATAAACTATAGTATAGTCATGATTCTGATATATACAGTTTTGGCCCTGCTTCTTTTCTACTTGACATTTTAGGATAAGCATTTTTTCATTTCATTGCATGTGCCTGCTTGGAGAGGCTGGAATTAGATTCCCTTTCAGAGATCTTGGATTAAAAATTTTGGGCAAGCTGATTCTCAGTTCTCTGAGACTAGATGAAATGGAGAAACTTGGAGTGTTAGAGAGGGCTTGTGTGGTTTCTCATCACAGGATTCCACTTGACCTGGCTTAAGAAAAAATGGAAGTGATTGAAATGATACTGGGAGTCTTCCATGGATTTTAAGGGCTGGGGTAAGGTGAGTTAAGGGCTTCCCTTGTGACTCAGTGGTACAGAATCTGCCTGCAGTGCAGGAGACCTGGATTTGACCTCTAGGTTGGAAAGATCTCCTGGAGGAGGGCATGGCAACCCACTCCAGTACTCTTGTCTGGAAAATTCCATGGACAGAGGAGCCTGGCAGCAGTCCACAGGGTTGCACAGAGTCGGACACGACTGAGCAACTAAGCAGCAGCAGCAAGGTGGGATAAACATCAGGTCCCTGAGTGTTGTTGTAGGGAAAATAGGAAGCCCTCTTTCTCTGCCTTTCATTTCTTTCTTTTTCTTTTTTTCTTTTCCTGGCACGTGTTCTCCATTCTTGTCTCTTGCTGCAGGCTGACTTTCTCTATTCCTTATACGAATGGTTGAAAATAGATTCTGTAAGCAGTTCCAGTTTTTATATGTCCTCTAGTCAAGAGAGAAGACAGACTGAACAAGACTCCCTAACTTCTAAAACCAGATTCCCAGGGACAGGGACTCTTTGGCTAAATTTGTGGCAGGTGTACACTCTTGATTGTCTTGACTGTGGTCGTCTGGGACGGAGTCAGTCTCTGCCATCTCAGCTGCTAGAGGCTTTCTCCTGTAATCCTACTGACTGTAGGGCAAGAGGTAGTTTCCAGAGAAAAGAAGGGTTTGTCTGGACAGTCAGCTTAATAGCGTTTTGGTTCACAGAGCTTTGCATAAAGAATTTTTTCATGTTAAATCATAGGCTTCAATCAAGATCGAATCTTTTCTATTTTCTAGTTTTGATAGTCCTTAAGGTGCCTCCACAATACATAGTGAGGTTATAGATAGTGTATTCCTACAAACTGAGAAAATCCAAATGTTTGTTTAGAGTGTAAGTCCCTAGGGAGTTCTGTTTAAAAGTATTCACCCAGCACTACTGACTGCTATCAAGTTTTATTGAAGTGCTGCTGGTTATATCAAATTCAGAAGATTTTTTTTTTTTCCTCAGTCAGGTAGGGCAAAACACCAGTTCCTTGAGACTCAAGGTATAGTAACGGAAGGTGACATTTAACATTGTATATTTTAAGCAGAGAATGAAAGTTACAGTATTCTGCAGTCTGGGAATGTCTATATTTAGTTCTGCATTAATGCCAAAATGGCACTAGTGGAGGTCAATAATGGTTTTATGGTCCTGAAAACTTGACATGCAAGAATTCTTTTTCTCTTGTGAAATTTAGATTCCAAAGGTGTTAGATTTTGCACGTTTTTGCTGCTGCTGCCTTGCTCCAAGTCATGCGTATGTTATCTTGCATTTTTGATTCACACCCACATTTAATATAAGCATTCTAGAGGAAAGATCCAGGTCAAGTGAGCTGGGAACCATTTGGAGCACCATCTTTCCAGGAGATATGGTGGCAGATGAAGAAATGAATTATTATTTCCCAGGGACAGTCTAGAACAAATACATTTAATATTTAGAAGCTATGAAATTTTCATTTCTCAGTAATTAAAAAAAAAAATAGGGAGGGCCTCAAATGTAGCCTCTTGCTTTCTCCTTTCTTGTCCACATCCATAGACCAGTCATTGTGATCTTCTAGAAGCTTTAATTGGATCATGCCATTGCTCTGGTTAAAGTCTTCGATGGCTTCTCATATTTCTTTGGAAAACTATCAAAGCCTGAACTGGGCCTACAGGGTCCTTACGTGGTTGGGTTCTTCTGATGGCACCACTCTTCCATGTACTCTTGAAGCTTTGGTCATACTGGCACAGTCTCCAGGTCCTTTCTTCCTCCAGGCTGACGTACAAGCACGTCCCTCTTCCTAGTGTGGTTACCTGGCTGGCTCATCATCATCATCCAGGTCTTGAAATAAGTGCTACTGCCTCAGGGAGGCCTTTGCAGCTTTGCACCTTTCTCATCTCATGTACTTTTCCTTTACAGCACTTACTGCAAACTGTGTTTACCATTTATGTTGATTCTTGTGACTGTTCAGTTTCTTTCCTGCCTGCTAACTCTCTTAGGTCCACAAAGGAAAGACTGAATCTGTTTAGGTCAGCACTAGGTACTCATCATAGAGGACCTGGATATTCCATAAATATTTACTGAGTGATTCAGTTCAGTTCAGTTCAGTCGCTCAGTCGTGTCCGACTCTTTGTGACCCCATGAATCGCAGCACGCCAGGCCTCCCTGTTCAT